>SJYT01037275.1:248508-332602 GCA_006410635.1 Cephalophus harveyi
AAAAAAAAAAAAAATCAGTGTAGCCTAGGCCTGAGGAAGAGGAAGGAGAGCAAAATCCCAGCCCTGATATCAGATTCACTAAGTTAGGGTAAATAAATTTTGAAAAAGTGAAAAATAAAAATAAAATAAATGTAAGGCATTATCACTAATGTAAGATTTCAAGATTATTACTAACGCGAATGGGGCGTTCCAGGTGGCGCTAGTGGTAAAGAGCCCTCCTGCCAATGCAGGAGACCTAGGAGATGCGGGTTCTATCTCTGGGTCGGGAAGATTTCCCCTGGAGGAGGGCATGGCAACCCACTGCAGTTTTCTTGCCTGGAGAATCCCATGGACGGAGGAGACTGGTGGGCTACAGTCCATGGGGTCTCGAAGAGTCGGATACGACTGACTTCACTTTCCCTTTTCACCTTCATGCATTGGAGAAGGAAATGGCAACCCACTCCAGTATTCTTGCCTGGAGAATCCCAGGGACAAAGGAGCCTGGTGGGCTGCCGTCTATGGGGAGTCGGACACGACTGAAGCGACTTAGCAGCAGCAGCAGCAGCAGCAAGCGACTTAGCACGCACGCGCTAACACAAATTGTGGAAGAGGGAGGAGTTGGAGGCGCGGCTGCATCGGAAGCAGTGTGGCTGCTCACCGGCAAGAGGTTTCATCTGTCCTCCACGAGAGAATGCTGGTCCTCACAAAAAAAAAACAGCTCCAGGCAGATTTGTGAAGGAGACCGTGTCTACCTGGCATCAAGAATCTCCCCCTCCCTCCTACTCATTCATTCCAGTAGTCTCTTCCTTTTTGTTCTCAGGAACATATCAGATATTTTCCTAGCGAAATACAAACGGCTAACATGGCTTAATCTGTTTCTTCCCGAGGTAATTACAGAGATCAAAGCTAAAGCAAAAGCAGTGTAGTCGAATCACACGTCACAGGGGCTGGGCAGGTGATGTAAAGAAGCAAAGCATGTAGCAGTTCAGGAAAGCAGGAGGGGGTGACCCAGACGGAGAAGATCACTGGCCTCTGGCAAAGATGGCCTCCAGCTCCCACACTCCTTTGCCAAATGGGTTTGTGGGCTCCAGCCTTCCCAAATCTGATATTTCAATTACAGTTCAGATTTTTGTGGAAACCCCAGTTTAAAAAATTTCAGATTTCTACTGTTTAAGGGCTAAAATTAACACACTTGACAGTTGCATCTATCTGTAGGCTACCTGTTTGTATATGTGGATTGCAGGAAGATGTTCAAACCTTCAAAAGGCTATATGGACCGGTGGTAAGAGATTGGAGTGCCCCATGCCTATTGAGATACCAGCTTTATCTCCCACAGTAAGTGAGAGCAAATTATTTAACATCACTGAGCTTAACTCCTTATTTGTAAATTGGGGATAAATCATTCCTGCCTCACAAAAATTATATAACATGTAAAAAGCATGCATCAGAGTCTAGCACAGTAGTTATCTCATATGTGGTCACTGCTACCACCACTGCTTATGTTTGATATAGTGGGATTGTGGGCATCCACCAACACATGGGGAAGGCACTCAAAAGGGCTACCTTCCCTGGAACTACTCAGATACACCATGAAGGAGGGTCTCCTATCTGTACATAAAATGATTCCTGGCTGTTGAGTTTGATGTGGATATAGTCTGATCATAGATGTGCCAAAGAAGTCCATGGTTGTAGGTTATTGGATCATTGACATGAGACACCAAAATATACAACTTATATTTGAACAAAGAGGTGACGTTGCTGCTGCTGCTGCTAAGTCACTTCAGTCGTGTCCGACTCTGTGCGATCCCCATAGACGGCAGCCCGTCAGGCTCCCCCGTCCCTGGGATTCTCCAGGCAAGAACAACGGAGTGGGTTGCCATTTCCTTCTCCAATGCATGAAAGTGAAAAGTGAAAGGGAAGTCGCTCAGTCGTGTCCGACTCTTAGCGACCCCATGGACTGCAGCCTACCAGGCTCCTCCATCCATGGGATTTTCCAGACAAGAGGACTGGAGTGGGGTGCCATTGCCTTCTCCGGGCAACGTTGCTACATACATTGAAATCAATAAAGAACAATTATTTTAAACGGGTTCTAGCTTTTATTTTTTAAAAAACTGATAGCTTTATATTTTTTTTCTCAAAAAATCTATAGTGTAATATCTAGATAGATAGTTTTGATATCTATAGTATGCAAAATTTGTAGCAAAACTTCATTTACTTAATAATTCTATGGAGTGAGAGAGATGACAAAAAAGATGGGATAAAGGCAAGCTTATGTGAAAGTGAATTATAATATATTTGTAATCTCATAATTTTAAGTCCTAGTCCATAGTGTAAAGTCCTTGTAAATAAATAGGAAACTTGATTAAGTCCTAATAAGGAAAATATAATTCAAACTAACCTTATTAAAATAGACTAGAATAGTCCCAGTTATCTCATTTCTTTCTCTTTAATTTCAGTCTGGATTCTGCCAAAACAGAAGACCTTTACCATGGATTCTTCCCTTTAAAAAACACAGGGGAGAAATAGACCCAGAAATGCACAGGGTAGAATAAGGCAGAGAATCTGATGTCAGCCATATCTATTCCGCCGGACGGTAAGGGGTTGGCAATAAATGTGCTGAATCTGGAATCTGAGGACACCAGTACAGAGATGTTAGGAGCAAGATTCCTGGTACATGTGGGTCCAATAGGTAGCATTGGTGGTGGTGGTGGTGGTCTGGTTTAGTCGCGAGTCATGTTTGACTCTTTGAGATCCCATGGACTGTAGCCTGCCAGGCTCCTGTTTCCATGGGAGTTCCCAGGCAAGAGTAATGGAGTAGGTTGTCATTTCCTCCTCCAGGGATCTTCCTGACCCAGGTCTCCTGCATTACAGGCAGCCTTCTATATTGCAGGCAGATTCTTTACTGACTGAGCCACTGGGGAAGCCTTAGGTAACATTACAAAGGATTAATCCTTTTGGGTCAATTTCCATGAAATAGATCTTCAAATTTTCTTTTATCAACCTTCTTTCAATTGTTCTCTCCAACTTTATTAAGTGACAACATTCTCAAAGTTCTGATAATTCTTTTAATAAGGCCAGTTTGTTTATCCTTGGATGAAGCAAGGAACAGGGAGAGAAAAAGTGATGTATCGGCAGTTGTTCTAAGTTAGAAGAGAAAGATGACTGTCAAAGAATTTATGTCTATGATAATCAAGATTGCTGATTGGTATTCTACATACATTTTAAATGATGTCAGCATACGAGATTCATCTGTTTACTACTTTAGGACAAGCTTTGTTTGTGTTGGTGGTAGCACTATTTCCACTCATTTCAAAGGAATTTGCTTTCAATCATGCCTTATTTTTATATTTAGTTTACATAGAACAGTCATATTTTCTTGGTTTTATTTTTTCCCTAAGAATTTCAGTTCAGAGCAATACTATATTTGAAGTGGTTTTTGTGAATTTCTTTATGTTTGTTTTGATATCTGATTGGGACAAGGTGTGTCCTTCTGTAGACTCTCTGGTTTCTGGAAATAATTTTTTTCTTTTTCATGCCATAAATCAGATGGTTAAATAGGTCCCCTTACATTTTTTCTTTTAGAGTGAAAATATCTTATGGAAAAAGAGAAGGAAGTCCGAGTGAATATGACAGTAAGGTTTAGAAAACCATCACCCTCTTTTCTCCTCCCCCTTTGCACAGCTAAATAACTTCTGATGCAATGAAAAACACCAATCAGTCATTTTCTCTTAATTTGTCTGCCTCTTCAGACCCTGCTGCCCCATGGCCTCTAATAATAGAACACTGTAAAAAATGTATTCAAGGGCAAATAATAATAATAGGTTTTATATTTCTAGTATTTGTGATGGTAGAATATGAAGTACAGTAAAGTTGGGCTACCAAGGAAAAGCCAAATTTAGAGATCTAGGAAGCAAGAAATATGCCATAAAGCTCTCAACCAATTTTTTTGAACATTTTTATGTTTGGGAACACTGCTGACCACTGGTGAAATTGCAAAAGTGTATAAAATACAGTCCTTGCCTTTGATGAACTTACACACCAAAATCATCAGTCAGTTCAGTTGCTTAGTCGTGTCTGACTCTGTGACCCCATGGACCACAGCACGCCAGGCCTCCCTGTCCATCACCAACTCCCAGAGTCCACCCAGACTCATGTCCATTGAGTCAGTGAAGCAATCCAACCATCTCATCTTCTGTTGTCTCCTTCTCCTCCTGCCTTCAATCTTTCCCAGCATCAGGGTCTTTTCAAATGAGTCAGCTCTTCACATCAGGTAGCCAAAGTATTGGAGTTTCAGTTTCAACATCAGTCCTTCCAATGAACACCCAGGACTGATCTGCTTTAGGATGGATGGTTGGATCTCCTTGCAGTCCAAGGAACTCTCAAGAGTCTTCTCCAACACCACAGTTCAAAAGCATCAATTTTTCAGCGTTCAGCTTTCTTTATGGTCCAACTCTCACATCCATACATGACAACTGGAAAAAGCCATAGCTTTGACTAGACAGACATTTGTCAGCAAAGTGATGCCTCTGCTTTTTAATATGCTGTCTAGGTTGGTCATAACTTTTCTTCCAAGGAGTAAGGGTCTTTTAATTTCATGGCTACAGTCACCATCAGCAGTGATTTTGGAGCCCCCCAAAATAAAGTCAGCCACTGTTTCCACGGTTTCCCCATCTATTTTCCATGAAGTGATGGGACTGGATGCCATGATCTTAGTTTTCTGAATGTTGAGTTTTAAGCCAACTTTTTCACTCTTCTCTTTCATTTTCATCAAGAGGCTCTTTAATTCTTCTTCACTTTCTGCCATAAGGGTGGTGTCATCTGCATATCTGAGGTTATTGATATTTCTCCCGGCAATCTTGATTCCAGCTTGTGCCTCCTCCAGTCCGGTGTTTCTCATGATGTACTCTGGATATAAGTTAAATAAACAGGGTGACAATATACAGCCTTGACGTACTCCTTTTCCTATTTGGAACCAGTCTGTTGTTCCATGTCCAGTTCTAACTGTTGCTTCCTGACCTGCATGCAGATTTCTCAGGAGGGAGGTCAAGTGGTCTGGTATTTCCATCTCTTTCAGAATTTTCCACAGTTTATTGTGATCCACACAGTCAAAGGCTTTGGCATAGTCAATAAAGCAGAAATAGATGTTTCTATTTCTATTGCTCTTCCAAAATCATAGCAATACTGAAATCATAGCACAAATTATGAGATATTTGAAGATGACCTCAGGGATATAGGGGTGTCTACAGAGTGTGTGTGTGGTCTTTTGGTTGTTTGGTTGTCTTTTGGTTGGTTGTTAATACCTTTATTGAGATATGATGTATATGGGATGAAACACGCCCACTCAACACACACATTTCAATGATACTTAGTAAATTAACACAGTTGTGCAGTCATCACCACAATCCAGTTTTCGAAAATTAGTATCACTCCAAAAAATGTCATTGTGTGCCCATTTGCAATAAATCTCGCTCTCCCACCCCCTGCCTCAGATGCTCATTGATCTGCTTTATCAGAACAGCCTTCAGTCTAGGGCTAAAGCTGACCTCAGTACTGAAGACAGTGACCCTCTGGGGACTTGACCCAGCACTAGTGGGAACGTGAACCGCTCTTAGCCATGGGTGGCTAATCCTCTAGGGATTTTTCCCCCTACCCCTTTCCTGTGGCTCTTTCCTCAGTCTCATTAGTTCTCTTATCTTCGGCCTTAAATTCAAGAGGGCCTATCCAAATCTCTGATAGCAATGGCCTCTCTCTGCATAGCTCTCTCCTCTGAAGCTTTGCCCCATTAGTTTCAGTTGCCCTGTCTTCCAGTTCTCAGTTCTGGCTCTTCAACCCAAAGACACTACTGGGCTTGATGTGTCTTCCCCCTCCCTGCATGATGGCCTGTTGTTAGGGTGGGGTTCATCACTGGGCTTTCAGTTCCTTTGTTCTCTTGTCCCAGGGACTGCAGTCCTGTGCTGCCTGTTGTCCAGTGTCTAGAGACACATGGTTTTATATATTTTTAGCAGTTTCCTAGCTCTTTAAAGTGGGAGGGTTAATCTAGTCTCTATTATTTTATTATGAGTGGAAGAACAAATTTTAGGGTTTTTGTCCGTTTTTAATTAATTATTTATTTTTGGTTGCACTGGATTTTCTTTGCTGTGAGTGGGCTTCTTGTTGTGGTGACTTCTCTTGCACAGGCTTAGTTGACCCATGGTATGTGGTATCTTCCCAGACCAGGATAGAACCCAAGTCCCCTGCATTAGCAAGTGGATTCTTAACCATTGGACCACCAGGGAAGCCCACAAGTTCTAGTTTTAAGGGTTTTAAAAATTATTCCCATATGCCTTCTACCTATGGCCAGTTGCATATAATAGAATTAATTCTCAGTAAGTCAGCAGTGGATTAATCCAGTTTTGAGATCAAACATAGTAAATATACAGAGACATATATACATACTCAATAGATGTGTGTGTCTATATTTAAAAACCATAAAAATAAGGATGGATCTGTGAAAATCTCTTCATATTGTTATGAACTACAGTGCTTGCCATGTTATGCCAACTTAGCTGCAATCTATCCCTTCCCAGCTCACATGTAGATAAATGTCGTCCTGAATTTCATGTGGAATGGGGGTCAGAGGATGACTTTGTTTTTAGATTTTTTTTAAATGAATTTCTTTTGTAACCTCTTGGATGAGACTGCAGATTTGCTTAGTGGAGAAGAGAATGTTAGTAATAGAAGAGTGGAAGCAATGAGCACCACAGCCAGTACCTTGCATGATGTACTTAATAGTATGCTCTCATCCAGACAACTGTGTTTGGATCCTTGCAATAATTTTAAAAATATTTATTTATTTATTTGGCTGTGCTGGGTCTTAGTTGTAGCATTCAGGATTTTTAGTTGTGACATATGGGATCTATTAATAGTTCCTTGACCAGGGATCAAACCCAACCCCTGCATTGGGAGGGTGGAGTCTTAGCCACTAGACCACCAGGGAAGTTCCTCTTGTATTTTTGAATGATATTTACAGACTGATAAATATATTCTTTTCTCAGGATATTATAGTTCTTAGTGACAGAAATCCCCACCCAAATTAGTTAAACAAACAAAGTCTTGCATGGCTAGCTAAACTTAAGGTCTAATTTCAGATGTGGCTGGATGTGTGTGTGCATGCTAAGTCGCTTCAGTTGTGTCCGACTCTTTGCAGCCCTATGGAGTGTAGCCCACCAGGCTCCTCTGTCCATGGGATTCTCCAGGTAAGAATACAGGAGTGGCTGGATATGGGACTCCAAAAAATGTTATCAGCTTTCCAATTTTCTCTCTCCAACTCGGACTCTGTTTCCTTTATCCTGACTTCATTCTCAGAAGATTCTTCCATCCTAGTTACAAGATGGTTGCCTGGGGCTGCCTATTTCCACTTCATATTTCCACAAATGCCAAGGAAAGGTCCCAAGATCCACTCTGGATCAGCCAAGGTGACATGTCCACACTGACCACTTTGGCAAAGGAAACGTGATGATGCTCCGACTGGTTTAAGCCAAGGTCATATACTTTCCTTAAGAATCTAAGAGGGTAGAGCTGTTCTCAGATCATGTGACCTGAGGCTGGGAATCAGACTGTGGTTAGAAGTTGGGTGAATGATTGCTGGAGAGGCAAGTAATAAAGTGCTCTCTGCACATAAGATGTAATCATAGCCAAATATATTTACACTAACTCCACTTCAAACTGTATTTTGACTACTACAGCCTGTACTTCTTGCCCCCAACACACATCTAATCCTATTACCCTAAATAGCTGAGGGCTGATTATACTTACATATATTGTGCAAGAGGAGAATAGACAAGGAGAATATATAATCAGACAATGGAAATCTTGAAAGACCTCATAGAAAGGGGAAGACTTTAATATCAAGGGATGGAAGGTGATAGACATTCCAGGAGAAGAGAACAGCACAAGGAAAACAGGCAGGAAAATAGACAACAATAAGTAGGTCAATGAATGTAAGTGTTGGGATCCAGGGTGAGGCTATAAAGAGACTAGGGACGGTCTTGCTGGTTCTTGTGCCCCAGGCTACAGATTTGTGTGACTCTGAATGTGCTTAAGGCCTAGGTCAGCAAATTTTGTCTGTAAAGATCCAGATAACAAATGTTTCAGAGGTCAAGGGCAAAAATCATAGATATAAGGCACGAACCTACACAATAAGAAATCAAATTTGCATAATGAAGTTCAAATTATAATAAAAGTCATTATTTTTTGTATATAGACCTGCCATATGAAATTCTTTGTGGGGAGATCACATTGTACTGCATTGAGGTTCAAAGTGAGCATGCCCTATGGACAAATGCATGAATGTATCATGCTCGGTTGTGTCCAACTCTTTGAAACCTTATGGACTGTAGCCCGGCAGGCTCCTCTGTTCATGAGGATTCTCCAGGCAAGAATACTAAAGTGAGTTGCCACACGCTTATCCAGGGGATCTTCCCGACCCAGAGATCTAACTCAAGTCTCTTATGTCTCCTGCATTTATCGCTAATGCCACCTGGGAAGCCTGAATGCATGAATACACATGTAAAAACCATTCTTAGTTCACAAACCAGACAAAAACAGGCAGCTGGATGTAACCCATGGGCCATAGCTTGTTGACCTCTGCACTAGGGACTCAGTTCATGCTTTTGAGAAGGGGAGGTTATCTGATCATAATGTTGTTACATCAGCATGAGACACACTGGAGGCAGTAGCATAGAGGCAAGAGATAGTGAGGACCTAAATTAGACTGTCCTGGGTTTGGGTGGTCATGTTCAAGTAAGTAGCTGACATGAGAGGTAACAATTTGGGGTCAAGTCAAAATCAGATGGAGCAGCATTAACCACTCAGATCATAAACCCTTATCATAAGGAATGTCGGCTCCCTCTTCTGTAACCTCCTTGACCTGTGCAGAGCCTCTTATTTGTATTGGGAAAGGAGTCCAGATGCCTTCAGGCAAGTCTTACCCCTGATAGAAGCAGATGTAAGAAAAAAGAGCCTCCAGAAATAAAACACTGGCAAGATGACTGACTGAGAAAGAAGAAGGCCAACTCTTTGAGTTCTGTTATCAGGGGCTATAGAGACCCTTTGAAAGAAGAATCACTTCTCTCCTAAATAAATTTGGCACTACAGAGAGTCATCATGTCTTTGGAGCTCATCCTGTTCGGTTATATAATCTTCTTAATTGGGTCAAACTCTCAGTTATCTAATACAAATCCTAATTCTCAATAGCTTTTAAGGCCACATTAGATAGATACTGCATCAAGTGAAACTGTTTTCAAAAAAATGGAAATTAGATGTTATGTTTCATCTTGAACTGGACCCTTATTTATCTAGAGTCCAAGGTGAATATGCAAGAGTGTTTCAAGAAGCAGCTCTGGGCCATAGAAGTCTGTTTATAGGGAGGACCAGGGATCCTGCTTGGATAGTCAGTGTTGTGGGAGAGGGGTGGTTCTCAGAAAAGTGGTGTCTGTCAACTCAGTTGTTCTCTAATTCGGTTCCTATAGACTTATCCCCAGTCTTAGAGTACTGGGGAGACCACAAAGGAGGGAGTAAAATCTGCACTGAGAACTGCTTACAATAGCCAAGACATGGAAGCAACCTAAATATCCATCGACAGAGGAATGCATAAAGATGCGGTACATATATACAATGGAATACTACTCAGCCATTAAGAATAGTGAAATAATGCCACTTGCAGTCACATGGATGGACCTAGAGAATGTCATACCGAGTGAAGTAAGTCAGACAGAGAAGGAGAAATACCGTATGGCATCCCTTATATGTGGAATCTAAAGAGAAATGATACAAATGAACTTACTTACAAAACAGAAAGAGACTCACAGACTTAGAAAAGAAACTTATGGTTGCTGGGGGGAAAGAATAGTTAGGGACCTTGAGAAGGTCATATACACACTGCTATATTTAAAATGGATGACCAACAAAGACCTATTGTATAGCACATGGAACTCTGCTCAGTGTTATGTGGCAGCCTGGATGGGAGGGGGTTTGGGGGAGAATGAATACATGTATATATATGGCTGAGTCCTTTCCCTGTTCACTTGAAACTACCACAACACTGTTAATTGGCTATACCCCAGTACAAGATGTTTTTGTTGTTTAAAAAAACAAAACGGTGCTAAGAGATTAAGAACCCTTGGAATTCAACATTTCATCAGTAACAGGAGACTGGCTCTTGGCATAAGTCTCAGTACCCTTGATTCAGGTATTTACTATTTTTGGGTACATGTTGGCAGCAGGGCACCTGCATGTCCCTGAAAGTGAAGGGGCTCCCTAAATTTTGTTGCTTAGTACCTGGCCTCAGCCCTGGTTAGCAGTCATAGACAGCAAGATGGCAATTTTGGTGACAACAAGATGCTAGTAGGTGGATGGGGTGCGGCGGGGGGAGGGGGGAAGTGGTGAGTTGCATAGGAGGCCATTGTGTGCAGTCTGCAAAAAATTCATGAAATGAGAATCACTCTATGAACACATAGGGGGCAAATGCCAGGGTGGCCTCAGAATATGATTGTTGCATTACATCCTTGGAGGTATTAACATATGCAGACTTCAGTGTTAATGGAGAGATGTGAATTGCTCTTCCACACATCAAAATGTATTTGGTGCATTTTATTCCTCCTGGAAAACTACAAAGAAGTTACAGCGGTGTAACTGTGTTATTTCCCACTAAGTGTTTGCTTTATAATGAAGGAAAACAGGCATATTTCTTAAGGAACAGGTGTAGTGCTAGTGGATAGGAGAATAGCAAACAGCAGGGGCCCACTGCCTTGGCAACAGCTTGGTGTCCTAGCAACAAGCATATTCATTTGCCTGGCCTGCCCCGTGGAGTTCTGTCAACAGAGGTAAAGAGCTCACCCACTAAACTTAAGTGGCCGCCTTTCTGTTCCAGAGTGGAGCTAGGCCAGTAAGTGTAAACTTGGAAGTGGAGAAGAAAATGAATCATTCTGCCAAGAAGCCAGTAGTTTGGAAGCTAAGAGGTCAGCAATGTAGGAGTTAAATTGATTCACATTTACTCTTTATCTAGATGTGTTGGATATACATTTCTTTCTTTATTTGTTCGCTCTCCTAAAGGAAGGATCAAAAATATGGTGGTGGTGGCTAAATTAGCCATGACTATGGCTCTGCCCCTCAGGCTTTCTTTGGGTTAAGAAGTGTGTTATTTTCCCCAAACTTCATTTGACCTGTGCTTCTCTGTTTGAAGCCACAAACACCAGGAGAAAGAGGACAGGACGGTGGCAGTAATTTAAATGTGGGAGCTTCCCTTTTCCCACATATTTTCATGGTAATCGTTAAATTCTGTGAGAATGATTGAGAAGATTTTTGATCTGGAAAATGTCCAAAATATTTCATGAGACCCATAGGAAATTTCAAGTGATTGGAACTAGCTATGGGATAGGATAAAGGGCAAATTTTCTGAAGCTGAGGCCAGGGCAAAAAAAGAAAAAAATATATATATATACACACACACTTTATGTATAATTTCAAAGAGTAGATAATAAGGAATTAAATACTTAAAGCTTATATTCCTTTAGAATGGTTTAACTCTTTTATTAGTGGGTGTCATAGTCTAGTAGGTTATATACACACATACACAACATGTTTAAAAATCTTTCATAACTAAATCAACAAGAAGCCAAAAAGAAAAAATATCCTTAATAATGAATCTTAGGGAATTCCCTGGCGGTCCAGTGATTGGAACTCTGTGCTTTCACTACCAAAGGCCCAGGTTCAGTCCTTGGTCAAGGAACTAAAAACCCACAAGCCATGCAGTACAGCAAGAAAAAAAAGTTTAAAAAAATGAATCTTAGCTGTTAGTTCCTAAAAGAAATTCATCTTTCATTTTGACTCAAAATGATGTCATAAAGTTCTAGTTTTTAAAAAAATAACAGAGTAATGAAACAAATTATAAAGTTAGTTTAAAAATTCAAGTAGATGCCTGAAAAATGTCTGGTAACTGTGGAGATCATTGTTCATAACAAAGAACATGCTGAGTAACTATGCTGGGATCATTATGACAACTTAGGCTTTTAAAATGAATTCTTACACATTTGAAATGAATTCCTTACATCCAAGCTAGTGACTGACCAACCAATTTAGAGACTGAAACTACGAACAGATGGTATTATATTTCAGCTGATTACATGTAATTGATTAGTAAAAGTAAAGCACATAGAGATGAGACTATTTTTTGGGGTGTGATGTCAAGAAAAAGAAACAAATGATACTGAGTGAAAATATAAGGCAAGTTTCGGCAAAGCATCAGGAGAACCTGGAAATAATCACAGGTAAAGCCAATTATTGCAGCAATGAAATTAAAAGATGCTTACTCCTTGGAAGGAAAGTTATGACCAACCTAGACAGCATATTAAAAAGCAGAGACATTACTTTGCCAACATTGGTCCGTCTAGTCAAGGCTATGGTTTTTCCAGTGGTCATGTATGGATGTGAGAGGTGGACTGTGAAGAAAGCTGAGCACCCAAGAATTGATGCTTTTGAACTGTGGTGTTGGAGAAGACTCCCGAGAGTCCCTTGGACTGCAAGGAAATCCAACCAGTTCATCCTAAAGGAGATCAGTCCTGGGTGTTCATTGGAAGGACTGATGTTGAGGCTGAAACTCCACTACTTTGTCCACCTGATGCGAAGAGCTAACTTATTGGAAAAGATCCTGATGCTGGGAAAGATTGAGGGCAGGAGGAGAAGGGGACGACAGAGAATGAGATGGTGGGATGGCATCATAGACTCGAAGGACATGAGTTTGGGTGGACTCCAGGAGTTGGTGATGAACAGGGAGGCCTGGTGTGCTGCGGTTCATGGGGTCGCAAAGTGTAGGACACGACTGAGGGGCTGAACTGAACTGAAAGCCAATCATAAAAGGCAGAGAGTCTTGAAGAAGTTAGGGAAAGAAAATCTTTGTTAAATGTGAACCAAGAGAAAGTTACATATGTGTATGTTAATGGTTTAAATAAACACCCCAATATATTTTAATTTAAGCAATGCCTTTAATTAAATGTAAATAGCAAACTTAGTCACCTCAGCTTCTATTTTAGTAACATGTTTAAAGGAGGTTACAAATCTCCTAGTAACGATGTAGCTAGCTACAGTTTTTCTTAGGAAAAAAATTTATTTCTCTAGAAGTTTGTTGTAAAAGACAATGTATTTATAGAAAATGAAATCTAACACCAAAGGGGTACTATTTTGCAAAGTATGTTACTGTTGGCTTGAGGTATGCTCATCAAAATGCATTTAGTTTTCCAAAGGAGAATTCTATACAAGGTGTGACCAAAGGTTTAATAAAAGTTTCAAAGTCCTGCTAAAGATTTCCTAAGAGTCCCCATCTCACTTGCTTCCATTTTACTTCTGCTTCTCTGTGGTCACAATGAATGCGCAAGAAACAATTTTGCAAGCATTTAAATGGCTGTGAGCCATGTATGAGTCAATTAGATTGCCTATTTTTTAAATCTCTCTAACAGTTTATAAAACAGACTAACCCCTTCTCTCACACTGCATCAGGCCTGGATTCTGCCCTTTTGAGGAAGAATACATTACACTAAAAAAAAAAAAAAAAAAAAAACCACCACGGTGAGATCAGGGCAGAACGTTAGTATCAAACTCTTTTCCTTTCAAAAATGATCTACAAATTCTTGAGATCTCTTTGAAACACATGTGCAATGCTCAGAAAACAGCGATTCTTTGGTAACAGAGCCTCACAGATTCCCAGGCCCTAATCACCCCCCTCAACAACTTATTCTTCTAGATTTGTTTGTTTTAGATGGACTAAACCATGTTGCTTATCAAAATCGCAAATAACTTCCTATGAGAAACCCACTTTCCATGAATACAGGTCTCCAAAGATAGAAGTTTCAGGGGTGTGAAACACAATCTGTTCAATATTACTCTAGGCCAGTATTAAATATAATGAACCAATAAAAAGAGTGGCATGGATAACACAAAACCTATTTGAGTTATTTGTATTTCGACAGGAGGTTGAAAAAATGTTTTAAGTGCCTTCAAAGGCAGCAGACTAGCCTTCCTTCCTCTTTTCTTCCTTCCTTTTGCCCTGCATTCCTGGGTGCTGATGCAGCCAATATCAGCATGAGTTTATTTCTCTTACCCCAGGGTAGATGCTGAGGCTACTAGTGATGAGACATGGACTAATAGTGTGCTGAAAAAAATTCAACCTGGAATTTCTGCTTCATGGACCTACTTGATGGGCCTTGGTGAGATAACTGGATGCTATTTTATCCTACATATACATTCTGTATTCGGCAACATAGCACTTGATGTGAGCCATTAGTTACATTGGAACAGGAATGGACCTGTGCTTGCTCATCATTTAGAGCCCAAGAATCGAGAGGGGCATGGCATGCAATACATAGAAGCACCATGTGCTCAGTCATGTCTGACTCTGTTGTGACACCATGGACTGTAGCCTGCCAGATTCCTTTTGTCTATGGAATTTCCAGGCAAGAAAACTGGCATGAGTTGTCGTTGCCTTCTCCAGGGGATCTTCCTGACCCAAAGATCAAACCCATGTCTCTTGCATTGCAGGCAGATTCTTTACTGCTGAGCCCCTGGGGAAGCCCATGGCATACAATAGGCACTCAACTCACTGGAAAAGACCTTGATGCTGGGAAAGACTGGAGGCAGGAGGAGAAGGGGACGACAGAGGATATGATGGTTGGATGGCATCACCGACTTGATGGACATGAGTTTGAGCAAGCTCTGGGAGTTGGTGATGCACAAGGAAGCCTGGCGTGCTGCAGTCCATGGGGTTGCAAAGAGTTGGACATGACTGAGCAACTGAACTGAATGTGACTTTGATTTACTCTTTCTGAACATTTCCAAATGCAAATAGAGAGAAAACAGTCATGCTAAAGGTATTTGTCCTTATCCAAACATACCATGTTCTCTACATCTCCTTGTATTTTGACCCATTGCTTACTCAGTGTAGAATGTTTTTGAACAGCCTTTTACTTGCAGATTACTCCAGCCTTCAGATGGAGGGATAACACTTCTGTGATGTTTTGACAGACTCCTCTATTTTGTGATGTTTCTTCCTATACACATAGCTTCTTATACTCACAGTTCTCTTATGGCATTGTGATTGTTTATTGACCTAATAGGATGTCCTCTCCCTAAACTATGAATTCCTTAAAAGTAAGGAATATATCTTTTCATCATGGTAGTCCCAATTCTAGCATTGGTCTGTTTTGTTGGGATACATGCAATGTCCATTGAATAAAAGCTGTTTCCTTTCACATCCCAACAGGAAAGTCAGACACCTGATCAAGCAATTTGGTTATAGTTTAATGCATTTTATAGTAGAAATATGATACAATGAGAGAACAAAGGAGGGGATGGTTACTTTTTCCTAGAGTTTGGGATTAGAGAAGACAACATTTGACCTGCCTTGGAACATGACAAGGAGCTCACCAAGTGGATGACCTAGAAGAGAGAACACAATGAGCAAAGGCAAGAAGATTTAAAATTGCACAGTATCAGGGCCTTCCAAGGTGGTCCAGTGGTTAAGAGTCCCCTCTTCCAATTCAGAGGACATGGATTTGATTCTTGGCCAGAGAACTAAGATCCCTCACGCACCGGGGCCACTAAAACCCTTGCATGCAACTACTGAGCCCACAGGCCACAACGTATGATCTCGCGTGCCACAGCAAAGATCCTGCATGCTGCAACTAAGACCAGATGCACCCAAATAAATATTTTTTAAAAATTAAAGTATTGCGCATGGGGCTGGAATTTTGCTTCCAGACAAGGTGGAATCGCAAGAAGTAGATTTACCTTCTCATCTGAACCAACTGTAAAACCAGATAAAATATATGAAATGATGTTTTCAAGATCTTATACACAGGTAACAAAGGACAGTGATGGGTGCCAAATAGGAAACGAGGAAGATGAGCCCTATGATTGTCTCAACTTACCTGGAGTTTTCAGGCTATGGTTCAGGGAGAAGGAAGCCAGGCAGGGCTCTCTGGCCTGCCTGAGTCAGGGAGATAAAGCTGGGCATCTCAGGAAGCTTCATTTCCTTGAACCTGAAGAGATTCCTTCTGGAATCTTTAGCTGAATGCTGATTAAGATATTCACGTGAAGAAATTACCTGACACTGGAGAAGGAACCACCAAAAGGATGAAAAGGAATAATCCCTGGAGTTAATCCAATGATGAAATGGCTTTGATTCCCATAGCTGGAATGGAAAATCTCGTCATTCACAGAGATTGAATAGATAGGGTTTGCACCAGCAGTGGGACAAAATTAGGCCTAGACTCAATGTTGTTCTAGTTCCCTCTAAGGAAGCTGGAAAGCAGGAACTGTGTAATGGTTTTTTTAATTACTGTGTAACACAGACACACAAACGTAGCAGTTTAAGGCAAGACTAAACTTATCTCACAGTGGTTGTAGGTCAGAAGTCCAGGTACAGACTAGCTGGTTCCTTTACTCAGAGCTCATCAGGCTGAAATGAAGTGAGGCTATTGGCTGGAGACTGATGCTCATCTGAGTCTTGGAGCCCTCTTCCAAGGACTGTTGGAAGAGCTGTTGGCAGAATTTACTTTCTTGCAACTATAAGACAGAGATCCCTGTTTTATTGGGATTGTAAAGGGATATAAATAGGAGCATGGTTTCTATACTTTATTTAAACTGAAAAATTGTCAACACCAGCACACTATGATAAGTTCTACATATATAAAATGTCATACTTTAAAAAGTATACAAGGTGATTTATGCAAACAAACCATAGATACATAACAATGGAATTGTAAATGGTTCAAATAACCCACTGGGAAACAGGAAAAAGAACACAGAGAAGCAAAAAAGAGAGAATGAACATAAAACAAAAACTGGCACATTCAACTCCTAAAATAATGATAGTTACATTACATGTTACTGGTATAAAGTACCAGTAAAGACTTACTATAAAGCTAAAATAATCAAGACAGTTTAGTATTGGTGGAAGAATAAAAAAATAGATCAATGGAACAGAATAAAGAGCCCAGAAAAACCCTCATATAGTCAACTGACCTTTGACAAAAACCCAAAGGCAATGGGATGGAGCAATGACTGTCTTTTAAACAAATTTTACTAGAACAACTGGACATCTACATGCAAAAAAATTAGTTTGGACAGAGACCTTATCCTTTCATAAAAGTTAACTCAAAATGAATCACAGATATAAAGTGCAAAATGCAAACTGTAAAATTCCTAGAAGTTAACATAGGAGAAAACCCATAATCTTGAATATGTAAAAACTTTTTAGATATGATGACACCAAAGGCATGATGCATGAGTTGGATAAATTGGATTCATTAAAATTAAGAACTTCTGCCCTGAGAAACACAATGTCAACAGAATGAGCAGACATGTCACAGAATGGAAGAAAATATTTGCAAATATTTTTCAAAATAACTGATAAAAGACTGCTGTCCAAAATATACAAAGAACTCAAAACTCAACAATAAGAAAATGAACAACCTGACTTTTAAAAAATGGGCAAAAGACCTTAATGGACAACTCACTAAAGAAGATACAAATAATACATACAGATGACCAAAAGGCACATGAAAAGATGCTCAACATAGTTAATAATCAGAAATGGAAATCAAAACCACAATGAGATATCTCCTCACATCTGTCATCAAAGAGGCTACAAATAATAAACATTGGTGAGGATGTGGAGAAAGGGGAACTTTTTAACCCTGTTCCGGGAATGAAAATTAGTGCAGCCACTATGGAAAACAGTACTGAGTTTCCTCAAAAAGCTAAAATACAAAAATTTGATCCAGCAATTCCATTCCTGGTTATTTCTTCAGATGAAGAAAATGAAAACACAAATTTGAGAAGATACACATACCCTAATGTTCATAACAGCATTATTTGTATTTGCCAAGATATGGAAGCGACCTAAGTATGCTTCAACAGATGGATTTACAAATAAGTGTATACACACACACAAGTGGAATACTACTCAGCAATAAAAAATAGTTAAAATTTGACATTTGCAACAATACAGATGGACTTGGAGGTTATGCTTACTGAAGTAATTCAGACAGAGAAAGGCAAATATTGTATGTTATCACTTATATGTGGGATCTATTGAAAAATAAATGAATATAACAAAATAGTAACAGACTCACAGCACAAACTAGAGGTTACTGGTGGGGAGAGGGAAGGAGGAACAGGAAAGGGTAAGATTATGGTAGGGAATTAAGAGGTACAAACTATGTATATAAAATGATAAGCTACAAAGGTATGTTATATAACAGGGAATATAGCCAACATTTTATAATAATGCTGAATGTAATAAAGTCTATGAAAGTTTAAATCACTATGCTGTAAAGCTGAAACTAACATAATATTATAAATTGACCAAACCTACTTAAACAATTATGCTGTTTATGTTGGACAATATCCATTAGTGTCATTTGGCAAAGATTTTTGCCAAAATTTGTTTTGTTGCTGAGCAAAATGTATATTATTAATTTTTATGACTAGTTTTACCAGCCTGTTAGCAACAGGATGACTTGTGCCTGTTTTTGCTGTGAAGTCTTCAATTTTGAAGATCTTGTTAGTTTTGGTTTAAGTAATATAAATTATCAGTTTTATGTTGAAAATATTATTCAGTTCTGGAAAAACTAAATTGGCTTAATTTTTAGCTTTTGAGGAAAACTGTACTTCTTTAGAAAATGAAGCAAAAGTATGGAGAAATTCATGTTATTTTTTTGACAAAGTTTCATTAGAGAGGATGAGGTAAATGGACTGCTTGTACAATAAAATGCAGCCTTCAGTTACCCATTAAAAAAAAAAGAAAATGAACAACCTGACTTTTAAAAACTGGGCAAAAGACCTTAATGGACAACTCACTAAAGAAGATACAGATGGCAAATAAGCATATGAAAAGATGCTCAATATCTTATGTCATTAAGGAGTTGAAAATTAAAACAATAATGAGATACCATTACCTACCTCTTAGAATAACCATATATTTTTGAAAACCCTTAAAAATTATATAATTATTTGGTCTCTTATACTAGAGGAAAAAATTTTCCTAGCTTTCTCTTTTAATACAGTGAAAATGGTACAGAGTCATTACTTGTATATTAAGACAGACACACACTCAGAAATACATAGAAACACATGCAAATGAACAGACTATGAGGTCAGAGACCTTGTTCGAAATTTGTTTCTGTCATATACTAGCTTCCTGATATGTATAAGTTAATTCATGTTCTGAGGCTCAATGGCTTTGTCTGTACAATGGAGATATGTCGGAGGGTTATGATAATTTAAAAAGATAAATAAAATTCTATAGAGGTACAAGGCACTTAGTGGATGAGGTGAAGTCGCTCAGTCGTGTCCGACTCTTTGCGATCCATCCATGGGATTCTCCAGGCAAGAATACTGGAGTGGATTGCCATTTCCTTCTCCAGGGGATCTTCCCGACCCAGGGATCGAACCCGGGTCTCCCGCATTGGAGGCAGATGCTTTAACCTCTGAGCCACCAACTGATAAATATTCATTAAAATTATAAATTTTAAATATTATTTGTAAATTCACCTAACACCTTTCTCTGACCTTATATTTCATATAATGTATGAAATTTAAAATTAATAAATCCTACTATCTTAGTGAAATAGCTATGTCTGTTTCTTAACCATGAAAAAATACAAAGGGCATTTTTCATTAATTTTGTAATGTTTTAGGATGCTTCAATTTGAAAATCTAGTCATTAGATTTTAATAGAAACTAAATGAAATGAACAATCCACTTATTAATTATTGTGTTTTTATCTTTCACAAATGCTAGTTCTTAGTCATTATGAATGCATTTTCCCTTTCCCAACTGCCTCAGTTCAGTTCAGTTCAGTCGCTCAGTCGTGTCCGACTCTTTGCGACCCCATGAATTGCAGCACGCCAGGCCTCCCTGTTCATCACCATCTCTCGGAGATCACTCAGACTCACATCCATCGAGTCAGTGATGCCATCCAGCCATCTCATCCTCGGTCGTCCCCTTCTCCTCCCGCCCCCAATCACTCCCAGCATCAGAGTCTTTTCCAATGAGTCAACTCTTCGCATACAACTGCCTACTTAATGAAAAATACACAAAACTCCAGTTTATTTAGAGTGCAAGCAATTGAGATAATCAAATAATTGAAAATTGTCTCTACTTCGTATTTTGAAAGAAAATCCAAATCAAAATTAATTCCAAATAGGAGAACTTTTATTTTATTTATTATTATTTTTGGCCACACTGCTCAGCTTGTGGGATCTTTGTTCCATGCCCAGGGATTGAACCCCAGCCCTTAGCAGTGAGAGCGCAGAGTCCTAACTACTGGACCACCAGGGAATTCCACTGGAGAAATGAAAAAAAAAAATTTTCCAGGTAGCTTCTATGAACAGTATGGTTCTTATTGATATATGATGTTAAAAAGGATGATGTTGAAGTTCACTAAACATCTTTGAATTATTGGTATAATCTGTGCTAATCAAATTCTTTTAAAATATAATTTATTATGTATTAATTACTTTTGTCAGTCTCACACGTTTCAAAAAGCACAAACACTGTGTGCAGAGAGTGTAAAAATATGCTTTGTGTAGACTAAAAGAGCTAGATTACACAATAAGAATATATTCCGGCTGACCTTATCTGAAACAGAAAATATGTATATACATCTTGAGCTGTAGTGAAGATTGTATATGAATTCTGAGAACTTGAAGACTGGTATTTAGGGGCAAAGTATTTTAAAAATAACTGAGGAAAGATTTTAGCTTCTCAAATTTAGTCTTTAAAAGATAAGATGCATCGTGTATATTTGTGGGAATATTTTGTATCCTTAAAATACCTTTAAATGAAAATGGCTTCACTGAAGATAATGTGGACAGACTGAATCATCTTGTTGAAAATAGAAAGCAGGGGAATTAGTATAAAGGCTAAAGGACTTTTAAAAATAGTTTGCTTGTAGTATAAGTCAAATCATTACGCCTTAAACTTACACAGTGATATATGTCAAGTATATCTCAATAAAACTGAAAGAATGAAAATTGCTAAAATGCCAGCTGCTTTTCTCCATAAAGTAAAAAAGGAATTTGAAAGTATCAACTTTTCCAATTAAATTAAATTCTTTATGTGATAAATCTTATCTGCTAAGTCGCTTCAGTCGTGTCCGAATCTGTGCAGCCCCATAGACGGCAGCCCACCAGGCTCCCCAGAATCCAGTCCCTGGGATTCTCCAGGCAAGAACACTGGAGTGGGTTGCCATTTCCTTCTCCAATGCATGGAAATGAAAAGTGAAAGTGAAGTCGCTCAGTCGTGTCCGATTCTTAGCGACCCCATGGACTGCAGCCTTCCAGGCTCCTCCGTCCATGGGATTTTCCAGGCAAGAGTACTGGAGTGGGGTGCCATTAAGGCAATATTAATAACTGACATTTGCTTAGAATTCTACAGCTTATTATTTCTTATTGGTTATCTTTTTGTTTTTCACAACAACTGAGGCAGGCATTATCAAAATCTTCATATTCCAGATGAAAAATCTGAGACACAGAAAGCATACTCCTCATTTTCATCATTCAACTTTTCTACCAAATCACAACAAAGATAGTTTTCCCTTTCTTTAGACGGTAAGAATGTTTTCTGGTTTTGTAGTGTTTTTTTTTTTTTTTAAAGTCCCATGATAGGGAAATGACAGTCATAAATAGTAAAGAGAGGTTGCTATTTTCTCCACCATTGAAACAGTAGCTAATGCTGCCTTCTTAGGACTAAAAACAACCTAACAGAACTCTGCAATATTCTAAGACCCAGAAATAGAGATCAAGTAGATCTTGGCTCCCTCTGGAATTTAGGCTGGCATTTAGGGAGTGGGAGTGTGTACTCTGGCATTAGGGATCACTCTGATGCTCAGTCCCACTGGTGTTTACGAGAACATTAGTTTTGGAGAACACAGGAGCAGGAAATGGGCTAGAGGTCCTAAAATGTAAGGGGAAAATCACAAGCAAGTTTTCATACAGGATTTCAAATTTCATTCAGTCTACTCTTTCTACTACCATCACAGAATCCTTTCTAAAATTTTACTCTTTTGCTAATGTGAGATTATCTTGTTTTTGGAGAGCATATGTTTCAGTCACTACATAGCTCTCAACTTGTTCCATAAGCCAAATAGTTCTGTTTTTAGAAACATATAAACTACTGTAGTTACCAGAGAAAATTAGATTTAGACATGTAAAAAAGTGAAAGCAATGACAGATTTTATTTTCTTGGGCTCCAAAGTCACTGTGGACAGTGACTGCAGCCATGAAATTAAAACACACTTGTTCTTTGGAAGGAAAACTATGACCAACCTTGTTGTTGTTCAGTCGCTCAGTTGTATCCAACTCTTTGCGACCCCATAGACTGTAGCATGCCAAGCTTCCTTGTCCTTCATCATCTCCCAGAGCTTGCTCAAACTCATGTCCATTGAACCAGTGATGCCATCCAACGATCTCATCCGCTGTTGTCCCCTTTTCCTCCTGCCTTCAATCTTTCCCAGCATCAGGGTCTTTTCCACTGAGTTGGCTCTTTGCATCAGGTGGCTAAAGTATTGGAGCTTCAGCCTCACCATCAGTCCCTCCAATGAATATTCAGGATTGACTTACTTTAAAATTGACTGGTTTGATCTCCTTGCAGTTCAGGGGACTCTCAAGAGTCTTCTCCAATATCACAGTTCAAAAGCATCAATTCATCGGCACTCAGCTGAAATAAAGATATCGTGCTGCTAAGTCATTTCAGTCGTGTCCGACTCTGTGTGACCCCATAGACGGCAGCCCACCAGGCTCCCCCGTCCCTGGGATTTTCCAGGCAAGAACATCAGAGTGGGTTGCCAGTTCCTTCTCCAATGCATGAAAGTGAAAAGTGAAAGTGAAGTCGCTCAGTCGTGTCCAACTCTTAGCGACCCCATGGACCGCAGCCTACCAGGCTCCTCCATCCATGGGATTTTCCAGGCAAGAGTACTGGAGTGGGGTGCCATTGCCTTCTCCAGATATCGTGCTACTGGACTCTATACAGTACAGTAAAGTACACAAAAGCACAACCACTTGTAGAGGATACACACGTGACAATATACACCAGACATGTAACCAACTTATGTAACTGGACATGCAAATGTACATTTGCATCTTCAAATGTTCTTAACTTGAAAGTTCAAATGTAGGGGACTTAATATGATGTGTATATGATGTGTCATTTTTCCTTAGCTGCTTTAAGACTTTTTAACATTTCAGTTCAGTTCAGTTCAATCACTCAGTCATGTCCGACTCTGCGACCCCATGGACTGCAGCATGCCAGGTCTCCCTGTCCATCACCAGCTCCCAGAGCTTGCTCAAACTCATGTCTGTTGAGTCAGTGATGCCATCCAACCATCTTGTCCTCTGTCGTCCCCTTCTCCTCCCGCCTTCAATCTTTCCCAGCATCAGGGTCTTTTCAAATGAGTCGGCTCCTCACATCAGGTGACCAAAGTATTGGACTTTCAGCTTCAACATCAGTCCTTCCAATGAACACTCAGGACTGATCTTCTTTAGAATGGACTGGTTGGATCTCCTTGCAGTCCAAGGGACTCTCAAGAGTCTTCTCAAACACCACAGTTCAAAAGCATCAATTCTTCGGCACTCAGCTTTTTTATAGTCCAACTCTCACATCCATACATGACAACTGGAAAAACCATAGCCTTGACTAGACGGAACTTTGTTGGCAAAATAATGTCTCTGCATTTTAATATGCTGTTTAGGTTGGTCGTAACTTTCCTTCCAAGGAGTAAGCATGTTTTAATTTCATGGCTGCAGTCACCATCTGCAGTGATTTTGGAGCCCCTTCAAAAATATAAAGTCTGCCACTGTTTCCACTGTTTCTCCATCTATTTGCCATGAAGTGATGGGACCAGATGCCATGATCTTAGTTTTCTGAATGTTGAGCTTTAAGCTAACTTCTTCACTCTCCCCTTTCACTTTCATCAAGAGGTTATTTAGTTCTTCACTTTCTGCCATAAGTGTGGTGTCATCTGCATATATGAGGTTACTGATATTTCTCCCGGCAATCTTGATTCCAGCTTGTCCTTCATCCAGCCCAGTGTTTCTCATGATATTTAGTTATCAATAGCTTGATTATCGGAGAAGGCAATGGCAACCCACTCCAGTACTCTTGCCTGGAAAATCCCATGGACGGAGGAGCCTGGTGGGCTGCAGTCCATGGGGTTGCTAAGAGTCGGACACGACTGAGTGGCTTCACTTTCACTTTTCCCTTTAATGCACTGGAGAAGGAAATGGCAACCCACTCCAGTGTTCTTGCCTGGAGAATCCCAGGGACGGGGGAGCCTGTCTGGCTGCCATCTATGGGGTCGCACAGAGTCGGACATGACTGAAGTGACTTAGCAGCAGCAGCTTGATTATAATGTGTCCAGGTTGTGGTTTTCTTTGAGTTTATTCTGCTTTATGTTCTGTGAAATTCTTGAATCTGCAAGTTAATGTCTCTCACCAATTTGGAGAAGTTTTCAGCCACTGTTTCTGAACCAATTTCTTTATAGGACTCTATTGTTACAAATGTTAGACTTGTGATATAATCCCTTGACTCCTCATATTCAGTTTTTTCTAATCTTCTCTTCATTCTTCAGATTGGAGAATTTCTGTTAATCTGTCTTTGAGTTCTTTGACTTGTCATCTTCATTCTGTTATTGAGTCCATTAGTAATTTTAAATATCAGAGAATGTATGTTTTAATATAATTTTGTCCTTTTTTTAATAATTTATTTTCTTTGCTAAGACCTCCTAGCTTTCCATTTATTTTATCTCATATGTGTTTACCTTTACCTCGTAAAGTCTCAGTGGTAAGAAATCTGTCTGTCAATGCAGGAGACAGCAAGAGATGCAGGTTCAATCCCTGGATCAGGAAGATCCTCTGGTGGAGAAAATGGCAACCCACTTCAGTAGTCTTGCCTGGAAAATTCCACAGACAGAGGAGCCTGGTAGGCTACAATCCATGGAATCACAGAGTAGAACATGACTGAGCATACGCATGCATGAAATTTATTATAGTATCTGCTTTAAAGTCTCTCTCATAATTTCAACATATATGTCCTCTTGGGGTTGGCATCTGGTGATTGTCTTTTCTCTTGAAAATTGGTCATGTTTTCCTGGTCCTTGGCTTATCAAGTAACTTTGGATTATATTCTTTATTCTTTGACTATTGAATTGTGTGGATATGAATCCTGTTAAAATTCTCTAAAGGATGCTATTCATTATTATTATCTCTATTACTGTTTTAGCAGGTGATTGAACCAGTTAGCTGCAGCCTACAGGTTTTGAAAACCACTCTCTAGACGGCCAGCAAGACAGCTGGGTGTGCACCAGCGCTGAACCTGCCAGCAGACTCTCCCCGCCCGCAAGGACTCCAGCCCTGCCATGGCAGATTTCCAGCACAACAGCTGCACTAACTTCTTGTGCACCCAAAAGGGAATGCTTCTGTTTGCTGAGATTATATTGTGCCTTGTGATTCTGACCCTCTACGGTGCCTCAACATCAGGCTATATCTCTCTGTCGCTGATTGAATTGATCCTCGCTATCATCTTCTTTATCGTCTACGCATGTGACCTGCACACCAGGATACAATTCATTCACTGGCCTTGGACTGATTTCTTCCGATCCCTCATTGCAGCCATCATCTACCTGATCACCTCCATTATTGTACTTGTTGAGAGAGGATATCGCTCCAGAATCGTTGCAGGGATACTTGGCCTAATCGCCACGGCCCTTTTTGGCTATGATGCCTCTATTACTTGCCCGATGCGACAATAAAGACACACAGCAACACCTAGTGACCCTGCTGATACCCAGTGTCCGTGAGCTGCCTTCATTTCTCTCTATAATCTGCAAATAAATTAACTCCTTTCCCACCCCACAACACTTTCAGCCAACCCCGAGCCCCTCCGGTATTGAGGTGCAAGTGCCGCTATTCAGAGAATTTATCTTCCAGCCTACCCACCAGCCCTCCTGGGGGTGTCTTGGTCCCCTTTCCCTATACAGTATCCAAAAGGAGATGCCAATTCTGTCTGGTCTATGCCCTCACCTAAAGCACAAAATGGGGCTTCCCTGGTGGCTCAGTGGTAAAGAATCTGCCTGCCTATGCAGGAGACACAGGTTCAATCCCTGGGTCGGGAAGACCCTCTGGAGGAGGAAATGGCAACCCACTCCGGTATTCTTGCCTGGAGAATCCCATGAACAGAGGAGCCTGGCGGGGTGCAGGCAACAGGGTTGCAAAGAGTCTGAGATAACTGAGCCACAGTGAAGAGAAGAGTACCTCAGGTTTCATACTCCAGGCCCCAGGCTGTGGCTCACTCCAAATAACTTCCTCAATATGTGGGTGTGGAGGGGTGGAGGTGGGGGGCTGGGGAATGTGGCTCTACGTAGGAATAAACAAATAACAGATTGTTAGAACAACAACCAAAAATGCACTTTCTGTGGGCAGTGGTTCTAATCTCAGTTCAGTTTCCTGACCTTGCTGATGGCTTCTTCAACCACATACATCTCTAAGAAGTTAGTCTGAGATCTGGTTGGTGGTTTAAATCTTACCTCAAGCCCCTAAGCTTTTGATGCTTTGTGTCTGTCCCATGCATATGCAGCTTCCCTGGTGGCTAAGATGGTAGAGAACCTGCCTGCAACATAGAGAACAGACTTATGAACACGGGGGATGGGTAGGAAGCAGAGTGTGGAACGAATGGAGACAGTAGAATGCAAACAGATTATACTAACATTTGTAAAATAGATAGCCAGTGGGAATTTGCTGTATGACTCAGGGAACTCAAGCCAGGGCTCTGTGACAGCCTAGAGGGGTGGGGTGGTGTGGGAGGTGGGAGGAAAGCTCAGAAGGGAGGGGACGTGGGTATACCGATGGCTGATCTTAACGGGTGGTAGAAATGAAAACAATATTATAATTATCCTTCAATTAAAAATAAATTAAAAAATAAAAAAGAATCTGCCTGCAATGTAGGAGACCCGGGTTCGATCCCTGGGTGGGAAAGATCCCCTGGAGAAGGGAATGGCTACTCATTCCAGTATTCTTGCCTGGAGAATCCCCATGAACAGAGGCGCCTGATGGGCTACAGCCCATGGGGCTGCAAAGAGTCGGACAGGACTGAGTACGTGTGCATACGCAGCATAAGGGTAAGCTAGAGTCTTGTCTAGTTTCTTCTACAATTTTGAGACATCCTCTTCTCCAGCTCACTTCTCTCCAGGATTTCTCCTACATTCTCTGCCCCAGAGAGGCCCCTTTCCCAGTCCTGTGCAAAAAGGCAAGAGTTTTAAAGTTTAACTGTATAAATACCGCTAAACAGTTCTGCACGTAGGGCAAAGTCACAGGAGAAAAGAGGGGAAAAGATGGAAAACTCATTTTCAAATGCATTGCTTCTTCAAATTTTGACTCCACTCTGTGATCCACCTGATTTCTTTTACTTTTAAGAGTCCTTGGCTGATTATTTTTGTGTACTTTGTCCAGAGTTTCCATGGTAATCAGCAGAAGAGACGGGCCATTTAAGGATGTTTGTAAAGATGTGTAAAATGAACATAAGGAAGAGTAGGGTCTTGGTGATCACACGGTCCAATGGAGCTCCCTCAGTAGTTGGAGTAGGAAGGGGATGAGTGCTAAGTATAGACAATACCAATCAAGTGAATTCTTAAAAATAAAACACCACGTCAGAGCTCAAGCATTCTAGTTATGGAGAGACCTCTTGATGCCCTTTCTCATACTCTTCTTTAGTGGGTAGTTTGCACAAACATCCTTTAGTGTGTGTGTGTGTGTGTGTATGTGTTAGTTGCTCAGTCATGTCTGACTTTTTGTGACCCCAGGGACTGTAGCGACAATCCAGCTCCTGGGTCCATAGAATTCCCCAGGCAAAAATACTAGAGTGGGGTAGCCATTCCCTTCTCCAGGGAATCCTCCTGACCCAAGGATCGAACCCGGATCTTCTGCATTTGGGCAGCTTCTTTACTGTCTGAACCACTAGGGAGGCCCTTAGTGATGTCTAGGGTAGTGATTTAGAAATTATGCTGCTCAGAGCTTTAGGTATTCCATGGAGCCCTTTCTCGGCCGAAGCAGTGGGGAGAGGGTGGGTGTCCTGGTACTACTATTGACTTCAATTATAGTTGCCTACTTTTATCTGTTGTTCTTATTGGTTGGTGTTGTAAGATGTCATAACAGCTAAGATTTGCACTGGTTGAAAACAAAATAGAGAGCCACTTGTTTACAGTTGAGAGCCTGTCTTGATCAGGATCAGTCCAGCAGTAGTATCTGTATGGTACTTTCCAGTTCTTCTCTGATGCTTGTAAAACAGCTGAGATTTCTAGGTAAGAAGTGCATGCCAAGTCACTTCAGTGGTGTCCACCTCTTTGTGTCCCTATGGACCATAGCTCACCAGGCTCCTCTGTCTGGGATTCTCCAGGCAAGAATATAGGAGTGGGTTGCCATGCCCTCTGCCAGGGAATCTTCCCAACCCAGAGATCAGGCAGGTTCTTTACCACTAGTGCCACCTGGGATGCCTAAATATTCATGTACTCATAAGAAAAGATGATCACAATCACTCCCGAAATAAAGAATAAAAGTCAATCATGAATGAGATTGCTGGAAGTATTTCTAGTATTAAATTTTCATTAGTGTCAAACTAAGAAACAGAATTGATACCTGAGGCTTACCGCAGGTTTTTTTTTTTGGAGGGGCCACCATGAGGCTTGCGGAATCTTAGTTCCCTGATCAGACTGAACCTTTATCCTAGGCAGTGAAAGAGTAGAGTCCTAACCACTGGACTTCTGGGGAATTCTCCATAACAGCATGTTTTGAATCTGGAAAGCACAGCTGTGAATTAGGTAGAAGGAACCCTGTCTCATGACTCGCCTTGATTCCCTTCATTGACTGCCCACAGTTTGGGAACACACCGGTTCACTTATGAGAAATCTAGACATCCATGGCCTTAACTGTGTGGAAACAGGTCTGAATGGTCAGAGTGCCCTTCCTTTCATTCACGGCCCCTCTTATCCAATTCAGTTTCTACAATCCCCAGAACACACTACGGCTTAGGATGAAGAGGATGGAGACCTTGGGATAGGTAGTCTTCTCAAAGATAAAGAATTCCAGTTGAAGTAATCCCTTAATCTTATAGAGAGCTGTGTGTCAACTGTCTCATAAAACTGGGAGGAAGAATTAGGGGAAAATATAATCAATGAATTATGGGAGGAAAAAGAATTTCAGGTAGAGGTAGAGGAACCCTAAAAACTGAAGGTTGAGGGCAGGGGTAAACCTGTCCTTAAGGAAGAGTAAATACAGTTAAATTTTCTAGGTTAAACATCCTCTTTCTAACAGAGAATCAGGAAGTAATTCCACTTCATTTCAAAAGAACTACACAAAAGAAATGCTTGCTAAGCAGAGGAAAAAAAAAAACAACAAAAAACTAGAATAAGTCCTATGGATATCAAATCACAGAATATTAGAGAAGAGAGGGACTTCCCTGGTCATCCAGTGACTAAGACTCTGCACTGCCAATGTGGGGGGCCCAGGTTCAGTCCCTGGTCAGGGAACTAGATCCCACATGCCATGACTAAAAGTTTGTGCGGTGCAGCAACTAGAGGTGCCACACGCTTCATGAAAGATCAACTATCCTGTGTGCTGCAACCAAACAAATAAAAAATGTATATATATTTGTTTTAAAAAGGGGAACTTCCCTAGTGGTTGAAGGGTTAAGACTTCCCCTTCCAATGCTAGGTGGGTAGGTTCAATCCCTGATCAGAGAACTAAGATCCCACATGCCTCAAAGCCATAAAGCAGAAGCAATATTGTAACAAATTCAGTAAAGACTTTAAAAATGGTCCGCATCAAAAAATATATATTAGAAAAGAGAGTCCATCAGTAACTAAGCTAGATAATGAGGGAACTAAATAGCAACACTCTGCCTCTAATTTGTTTTCAAACTCTGCCTAGATATTTTTCTCTCAATTCAAAGCTGGGAAAATGGGGGTGAGGGTAGGGGGTAGCAAGTGAGAACTATGGAATAAATTTCTGCAGTATAAGACAAAAAAATCTCCTAAAAACTTTTTTTGAAGTCTTCATCCAATACTGATTTATTACAGGAAGAGGAAGACATTTAGAAAGATGAATTTTTAAAAATCTACGTCTCTATCAATGGATGTATAAATGAACAAAATGTGGTATTTCCATACAATGCAATACTATTTATCCTTAAAAGGGAAGAAAATTCTTACACTTTACTTGGGTGAACTTGAAGATATTATGCTACGTGAAATAAGCCAGAAACAAAAAAAATAGATTGTGTGATTCGACTTACTTGAGGTACCTGAAATAGTACCTCATTCATAGAATACTATGAATAGTACCAAAGTCATAGAGATGAAAGGCTGCCAGGGGTTGGGGTGCGGGGTGGGGGACAGTATGGGAAGTTGGTGTTTAGTGGGTACAAGATTTCAGTTTGGGAAGATAGGATGTTCTGGAAATCACATCCCATCTTCCCAAACTGAAGATGAGTGGTGATGGTTCTACTGCAATGTGAATACAGTTAATACCACTTTTCTGAACACTTATGGCACCCCACTCCAGTACTCTTGCCTGGAGAATCCCATGGATGGAGGAGCCTGGTAGGCTGCAGTCCATGGGGTCGTGAAGAGTCGGAAACGACTGAGCGACTTAACTTTCACTTTTCACTTTCATGGATTGGAGAAGGAAACGGCAACTCACTCCAGTGTTCTTGTCTGGAGAATCCCAGGAACGGGGGAGCCTGGTGGGCTGCTGTCTATGGGGTCGCACAGAGCCGGATACAACTGAAGCTACTTAGCAGCAGCATACATGATGAAAGTGGTAAATTTTATGTTATATATATTTACTACAATTAAAAAATGTTCCCCAAATCTGTTTAAAAAGTCAAGAAAGTACATAGTATATGATTTCATTTCTATGAAGTTCTAAGACTTGTAGAACTAATCTATGGTGATAAGAATCACAGTATAGATTAACCTATATTAATAAGCTATTTGTGGCTAGCTAATTATGAGAAGGGGGATGAGGAACTTTGGGAATGTTGAAAGTGTTTTAAGTAATTGATCTGGTGGTGTTCACACAGGTGTGTATATTTTAAATTCCACTGAGTTGTACCCTTAAGATTTGTGTATTTTACTAGATCTAAGTTATACCTTTTTTTTTCAAACTGATGTCTATGAAATACAAATAGGGTATTAAAAAGAGAGAGCAGGCTAAATTGAAATGAAAACATATTGAGGGCAAAAGGAAAAAGAAAGTCTTTAAGGGAAGCAAAATTTTTAAATGTAATAACTCAAATAAAATCCATTCTGGAGGTCATATGTAGCAGACGTCTCAGGACAGAAGGACAGGACTCCCTGTCATTTGCCTCTATTGCTCTGGCCAAGACACGGAGACCTGAAGTAGATGTAAGATATGATTACTGGTGAGAAAGAAACCCAATCATCATCATTTAGAAATCGATGATATTTTATCAAATCTATGACTTGCTGTTTTCCACATTTTAATCTCTCCAAAACTGAGATATATCTCAGAATTAGTGATTTGTCACAGTTTGTTTTGTCCCCTCTTTGGAGGACATTAAAAGATTTTATAGACCCAATAGTAGTTCAGCAAAATGGCTTGATAAAAGACCACTATGTATATCAAATTCAATACTGCTCCTTTATGCCAATAATCGTGAAATAATCAGAACATAGGTCCAACCCCAGGGATGGGGGAGCCTCGTGGGCTCCGTCTATGGGGTCGCACAGTGTCGGACACGACTGAAGTGACTTAGCATCAGCAGCAGCAGGTCCTATTCAAGACAGCAACCAACATTTTATAATCCCAGAAATAATCCCAATGAAAAATGTGTGTTGCCTAGGTGATAAAATCTATAAAATTTTGTCACGAAACATTTTTACAATTTTTGAATAAATAGAGTGGTCATGTATGGATGTGAAAGTTGGACTGTGAAGAAACCTGAGTGCCGAAGAATTGATGCTTTTGAACTGTGGTGTTGGAGAAGACTCTTGAGAGTCCCTTGGACTGCAAGGAGATCCAACCAGTCCATTCTGAAGGAGATCAACCCTGGGTGTTCTTTGGAAGGACTGATGCTAAAGCTGAAACTCCAATACTTTGGCCACCTCATGTGAAGAGTTGACTCATTGGAAAAGACTCTGATGCTGGGAGGGATTGGGGGCAGGAGGAGAAGGGGATGACCGAGGATGAGATGGCTGGATGGCATCACTGGCTTGATGGATATGAGTTTGGGTGAACTCTGGGAGTTGGTGATGGACAGGGAGGCCTGGCGTGCTGCAATTCATGGGGTAGCAAAGAGTTGGACACAACTGAGCAACTGAACTGAACTGAACTGATTTTTGAACTGGAAAATGGAATATCATAAAGTATTTCTTCCAAATTAAGTCATAAAATATTTTCAGTTAAAATAATAATGTAATGGAATGCAATACAGAATGAGGAGGTACTTGAAGAAATATTCTTAAAATCATATGGAACAATAACTGGTTAAAATAGTTTGGGAAAATATTTTAAAAGGAAAGTAACAAAGAAGGAATAACTTTTCTAGGTTATTAAAATAATCACATTAACTACCATTATATTATTATGTTGGTAGAATTAAAATACTGTCTCTTATACACATCTCTCTCCATCAGTCCCTCCAATGAATATTCAGGATTGACTTACTTTAAAATTGACTGGTTTGATCTCCTTGCAGTTCAGGGACCATTCTGAAGGAGATCAACCCTGGGATTTCTTTGGAAGGAATGATGCTAAAGCTGAAACTCCAGTACTTTGGCCACCTCATGCGAAGAGTTGACTCATTGGAAAAGACTCTGATGCTGGGAGGGATTGGGAGCAGGAGGAGAAGGGGACGACTGAGGATGAGATGGCTGGATGGCATCACGGATTCGATGAACGCGAGTCTGAGTGAACTCCGAGAGATGGTGATGGACAGGGAGGCCTGGCGTGCTGCGATTCATGGGGTCGCAAAGAGTTGGACATGACTGAGCAACTGAACTGAACTGAACTGATTGAAGAGTCTTGAGAGTCCCTTGGACAGCAAGGAGATCTAACCAGTCAGTCCTAAAGGAAATCAGTCCTGAATATTCACTGGAAGGACTGATGCTGAAGTTTCAATACTTTTGGCCACCTGATGAGAAGAACGGACTCAATGGAAAAGACTCTGATATTGGGAAAGATTGAGGGCAGGAGGAGAAGAGGATGACAGAGGATGAGATGGTTGGATGGTATCACCAACTCAATGGACATGAGTTTGAGCAAACTCTGGGAGATAGTGAAGGACAGGGAAGCCTAGTGTGCTGCAGTCCATGGGGTTGCAATGAGTCAGACTCAACTGAGCTACTGAAGAACAACAGGTCCTTTGCTCATGTTCCTTCTCTCTGCAAATGTTCACCCTCATTCCCACCCCATCATCCTGGCTGATTCCTGCTCATTGTTTATGTCAAACTTAAAATATTCCTCCTACACAAGGCCTTACCAGGCTACAAAATTAGGTATTTTAAGTTCTATATTCTTGTACCGTATAGATGTAATTGTTTGTGGTAGGCAGAATAACGCCCCCTGCCTCCAAAGATAGTCACATTTTAATCCCCAGAATCTCTGAATACATGACCTTACATGGCTTTGGGACTCTGAAGATATGATGAGGTTAAGGACCTTAAGATGGAAATTATCTGGTGGGCCCAATAATCACAGGAGTCCTTATAAGTGAAAGAAGGAGGCAGGAGATTCAGGGTCCTAGAGGGATTTGAAGATGCTATGCTGGTGGCTTTGAAGAAAGAGGAAGGAGCCAAGAGGCAAAGAACACAGGTGGAATTCCAGAAGCTGGAAAAGGCAAGGAAGCAGAGTGTGCGCTTGAGTCTCCACAAGGAGTACAGCCCTGCTGACAACTTTGTTTTAGCCTGGTGAGACCCATTTCAGACTTCTGCTATCTAGAACTGTGACATCTTAAGTTTATGTTGTTTTAAGCCACTAAATTGTGGTAATTTGTTATAGCTGCTATAGGAGACTAATAGAATACTTATTACAGTTGTTTTTTTTTTTTTGTTATTCTTCCTTTTTTGTTCATCTTTAAGTTCTATAAAAGTACAGCCCAGAATCTGACATATATAAGCACTGGATAAATACTTGAAAATTGATTTTGCTCCACAGGGGCAAGCAGTAACGGCATCATGAGATCTTCCCCGGACTTTGTGACTATAGACAATAACCCTGACCAGAATACCCATTCATTCATTCATCCATCCATTTTCAGCCCTTCACAGATTTGCTATTATTTTCGAGGTGCAATGGCAGACAATTAGGAAAAGAAAGTGATCAAAACAGACCTGATCTTTCGCTTAAGATGAATTTAAGTGGTGCCTGTTGCTACCCAAGGGCTTCCTTTTATATCTCAAGACTGGGCCCAAGTAGCCAAAATAACTGATTGTTGGTGGGTGGGGGTGGGGCGGGGGGAGGTAGTCCAAATCTTTGGTGAAAAAGCTTGCTTATATTTGCTACATCATTTAAACATGGATTTGTAATTGGAAGATGTATATAGGAAAGTTGTTTGTAAGTTCATACAGTTATAGGATATAGTTTTAGTGAATGCAGTAAACATATCAATTATATGTTGATGTAAATGCCACTATTCTCTCCCCATGGAAGAGAAACAGGTGCAAGTTAAAGGTGATCAAAGTGGTAGAGACCAGGCCCAGTGACAGCACTGACCACGGCTCTCTCAGGTCAAGACTTTGTGTGATTATTTTTTTCTGATTCCATCAGGTAAAAGAATATGAGATATAAAGTAGAAAAGTAACAGTATAATAGTATTCAGTTCAGTTTGGTCACTCAGTCGTGTCCCTCTTTGCTGACCCCATGAATCGCAGCACGCCAGGCCTCCCTGTCCATCACCATCTCTCGGAGTTCACTCAGACTCGCGTTCATCGAGTCCGTGATGCCATCCAGCCATCTCATCCTCTTTTTTTTTTTTGTTATTCTTCCTTTTTTGTTCATCTTTAAGTTCTATAAAAGTACAGCCCAGAATCTGACATATATAAGCACTGGATAAATACTTGAAAATTGATTTTGCTCCACAGGGGCAAGCAGTAACGGCATCATGAGATCTTCCCCGGACTTTGTGACTATAGACAATAACCCTGACCAGAATACCCATTCATTCATTCATCCATCCATTTTCAGCCCTTCACAGATTTGCTATTATTTTCGAGGTGCAATGGCAGACAATTAGGAAAAGAAAGTGATCAAAACAGACCTGATCTTTCGCTTAAGATGAATTTAAGTGGTGCCTCTTGCTACCCAAGGGCTTCCTTTTATATCTCAAGATTGGGCCCAAGTAGCCAAAATAACTGATTGTTGGTGGGTGGGGGTGGGGCGGGGGGAGGTAGTCCAAATCTTTGGTGAAAAAGCTTGCTTATATTTGCTACATCATTTAAACATGGATTTGTAATTGGAAGATGTATATAGGAAAGTTGTTTGTAAGTTCATACAGTTATAGGATATAGTTTTAGTGAATGCAGTAAACATATCAATTATATATTGATGTAAATGCCACTATTCTCTCCCCATGGAAGAGAAACAGGTGCAAGTTAAAGGTGATCAAAGTGGTAGAGACCAGGCCCAGTGACAGCACTGACCACGGCTCTCTCAGGTCAAGACTTTGTGTGATTATTTTTTTCTGATTCCATCAGGTAAAAGAATATGAGATATAAAGTAGAAAAGTAACAGTATAATAGTATTCAGTTCAGTTTGGTCACTCAGTCGTGTCCCTCTTTGCTGACCCCATGAATCGCAGCACGCCAGGCCTCCCTGTCCATCACCATCTCTCGGAGTTCACTCAGACTCGCGTTCATCGAGTCCGTGATGCCATCCAGCCATCTCATCCTCCGTCGTCCCCTTCTCCTCCTGCCCCCAATCCCTCCCAGCATCAGAGTCTTTTCCAATGAGTCAACTCTTCGCATGAGGTGGCCAAAGTACTGGAGTTTCAGCTTTAGCATCACTGCTTCCAAAGAAATCCCAGGGCTGATCTCCTTCAGAATGGACTGGTTGGATCTCCTTGCAGTCCAAGGGCCTCTCAAGAGTCTTCTCCAACACTACAGTTCAAAAGCATCAATTCTTCGGCGCTCAGCCTTCTTCACAGTCCAACTCTCACATCCATACATGACTACTGGAAAAACCATAGCCTTGACTATGGTTTGTTGGATGGACCTTTGTTGGCAAAGTAATATCTCTGCTTTTCAATATGCTGTCTAGGTTGGTCATAACTTTCCTTCCAAGGAGTAAGCGTCTTTTAATTTCATGGCTGCAATCACCATCTGCAGTGATTTTGGAGCCCCCCAAAATAAAGTCTGACACTGTTTCCACTGTTTCCCCATCTATTTCCCATGAAGTGATGGGATAATAGTATTAGAAAGTACAAACATTGCATAAACAAAAAATAGGGGGGAAGCACACACATGTCAACATGCTGCATACTTACTGAAAAACCTTTCTTGGAGAAGGAAATGGCAACCCATTCAGTACTCTTGCCTAAAGAATCCTGTGGACAGAGGAGCCTGGTGGGCTGCTGTCCATAGGGTCGCACAGTGTCCGACATGACTGAAGCGACTTAGCATGCATGCATGTATTGGAGAAGGAAATGGCAACCCACTCCAGTGTTCTTGCCTGGAGAATCCCAGGGATGGGGGAGCCTGGTGGGCTGCCGACTATGGGGTCGCACAGAGTTGGACACGACTGAAGTGACTTAGCAGCAGCAGCAGCAGCTTGTTATCTTGCTTAACACAGGGGCCTCGCGGAAAGAGAGTGGGGTGCACAGTTTTGGAAACTATATTGCCTTTTGCTGAAGGTTTGAAGTTGCCACAATTAAAGTATATAACATATATTAACATATGTCATATTTTATGTTGTGCTATATCATATAGCATACAAGGAAAATACCATATAGAGTCCCATTTGATGAGACTGTATGTATAAAAGAGACCTTACGTACTCTGGAAAATGGTTTGATTTTAAGATTTTAATGTGAAGGTGTAGCTTATTAAAAATGATGGGAGGGGGTTTCCATAATCATTAGATTTTTAAGGAGCTCTTTTTTCTACCCTGGAACATAAGCTGTTTTGTGAGTCTCTCCCCTCTATCTCCATTTTTAGCGTCCAGTTCCTAAACCTGGGTTGGGGAAAACCTCAGCATGACGTATACAGGAGGAACAGCAGAAGCGAGGAGCGGTCGCAGGGTCGAGGCCGCGCAGCCCGCGGCCCCGCAGCCCTGCAGCCCCGCAGCCCCGCAGCGCGCAGCCCCGCAGCCCCGCGGCCGCGCGGCCCGGAGGGCGGCGGGCGGGCCCAGCGTGCGCTCTGCCGCCACCTGCGGGCGGCGGGGCTCAGTCAACCGGCGGAGACGGCGGGTCTCCACAACCTCGAGAGCCCTGGAAAACAGCCCAACCCAGCAAGACAAATCCTCTCACTTTACATAATAAGCGTAGTATCAGCGGCCATTCGCTCCACTTCCTTACTGTGCGTGTTATCTTAAGGCTTAGCCATTTTGGTGGTTTGGTAGTTGGTGGTCCCTCCTTGATTTTATTTTGCCTTCTCATGATGACTAAAATTGAGCTCTGTTCATATAAGTCAGTTGTTCACTGAAATCCCTCTTTTGGGAGATGCATACTTCAGTTTTTTTTTTACCCATTTTCCCATTGGGTTGTCTGTCTTTTCCTTACTGGTTTGAGTTCTTTAATTCTGAATGGGAGCACTTTGTCAGATGCAAGTTAAAAAAACTTTTTTTCCTCATACTTGAAGTTTCTCTGTTCAGTCTTATAACAGAATCTTTTGATGAACAGAGTTCCTAATATCAATGTAAATGGAAATTTTACATTCATTGTTTTTTTCTGCTGCCCTCCTGACCACTGAGAAACCACCCTGTCCTCAGGGGACTGCCCTTGTCATACGTCAAGTGACTGTATGTGGGCCTGTGGCTCTGTTTCTAGTCTCCATCCACTGTTGCTTGTTTATCCTTGGGCCACAGATATGTATTTCTTTTGTAATGTAACTATAATAGAAGCGAAGTTATTTTTTAAGATCCACAGTTTGTCTGCTGTTACTTTGAGCATTCCCAGCAATGTGATAGTGTCTTAATGGAGATTCCTGAGGAACTAATCTAGGTCTTTCTTTCAGAATTAAATATTAATGGGATTTACTACTATTAAAGAGCTAAAGAGCCTCTTGATGAAGGTGGAAGAAGAGAGTGAAAAGGTTGGCTTAAAACTCAACATTCAGAAAACTAAGATCATGGCATCCGGTCCCATCACTTCATGGCAAATAGATGGGGAAACAATGGAAACAGTGAGAGACTTTATTTTGGGGGGCTCCAAAATCACTGCAGATGGTGACTGCAGCCATGAAATTAAAAGACACTTGCTCCTTGTAAGAAAAGCTATGACAAACCTGGGCAATTTATTAAAAAGCAGAGACATCACTTTGCCAACAAAGGTCCTCATAGTCAAAGCTATGGTTTTTCCAATAGCCACATATGGATGTGAGAGTTGGACCGTAAAGAAGGCTGAGTGCTGAAGAACTGATGCTTTTGAATTGTGGTGTTGGAGAAGACTCTTGAGAGTCCCTTGGACTGCAAGGAGGTCCAACCAGTCAATCCTAAAGGAAAAAAGTCCCGAATATTCATTGGAAGGACTGATGCTGCAGCTGAAACTCCAATACTTTGGCCAACTGATGCAAAGAACTGACTCATTTGAAAAGACCCTGATGCTGGATAGATTGAAAGCAGGGGAAGGGGACGACAGAGGATGAGATGGTTGGATGGCGTCACCGACTTGATGGACATGAGTTTGAGCAAACTCCGGGAGTTGGCGATGAACAGGGAAGCCTGGCATGCTGTAGTCCATGGGGTCGCAAAGAGTCAGACACAACTGAGCGACTGAACTGACTGACTACTAACTACATTGTATTTACTATGTGCCAGGTACTCTCCTAGGCACTGTACACACATTAAACTCATTTAATCTTCCCAATAGCTCTATGAAATAGGTATAGATGAGGATGAGATGGTTGGAGGACATCACGGACTCGATGGACATGAGTTTGAGCAGTCTCTGGGAGATAAGTGAAGGACAGGGAGGCCTGGCATGCTGCAGTTCGTAGAGTCACAAAGAGTCAGACACGACTGAGCGACTGAACAACAGCTGAGGAAGCCATCCCAAATCACCCAACTAGTAAGCGGTGGAACCAGGACTTGAACACAGGCAGTAGGCCCCAGAGTCTGTATTCTCAACTACTAACTACCCTTTACTGCCTTACCGCCTCTCTTAGGCAATATATTTTCTTGTTAACATGAAGCCAGGCAAGAGAGGCAGGAGCACCAACGTCCCAGCCCCAGAGCATCAATAATACCGGAGCAATCTGACTGTGGAAGGCCCTCCCCCGCCCCGTCCATTCACTCATTCGCTGGGGTGCTGAGTATTCATTTGAAGGCAGACTGGGAAACTTTGCTTGGCTAACTCTCCACACACTGGGGCTTGATATAAAGACCTTTAGAGATACGGCTCCTGTTTTCCTTTCCAACCATCTCCCTCCCAAATCCCCAAATGCGCTGTCCTAGGTTCTTTTATGGGAATCAGTCAGGTTCAGCACCAAGAGGAGACACGGGAGAGGCTCAGGAAAACAGAGTTTATTACACTCGCAGATCCTAGGAACAGGACCCACGCCACGCAGAGCCACGTGGGGAAGCACCAGCGTCCGTCAGGAGGCAGAGACAGGAGCGAGGGGTGAGCCTGGGTCCTGGCTTTTATCAGTTTCTGCATTCTGCAGGCAAGGCAAGGCAGGGCAGGGACTTGGGACTGGCTAGCTCGAATCATTCCAGCAGGCCCTAGGCTAAAGGAGTTCCCTGGCTGCCTGGATGATGAAGGCGGAGGGAGGCTGCTTTCTGGGGGATTAGGGCCAGATGGTGCAGGTATGGCTCTGGATTGGTGAGTTTTGCTATCAGAGGCCCGCTTCTGGCTGAGCCCTTTGCTACCTCTAAGAATTGACTAGTCCCAATAGGGCAGTCTCTCCCTAGCCAAAAAAAAAAAAAAAAAAGTTAAAATGTAATATACAGAGTATTTGTAAAAAGCATAAATATCCATATTCAAACTGCCTATAGTACTCAATGGCCATGCGCTTCATCTCGGAGCTTGTACTTTTCCTTTGACTGCACTCGTCTAAATCTTAGATCAAATACCACTTTGTCAGGTCAAAGCCCCGATGACGGATACCTAAGAGCTTTCCCCACATCACACCCTGGTGGCTGTAGCACTCTTCAGATTGCTCTAATTATTGGTTAACACGCCTGTTTCCTCTACTGATTGTTTTACCCTTCTGAGCCCCTCTGGAGTGGGAATGGGAAGCAATGTCGCTTGAATGAACACGTAAGAGAGAAACCCTCCCTTCCAGAGACGATGTTCCACTCTCTACTCCTTTTTTCTCATGTGTACCACAAAGCACACTTACAACAAGGTGTAAAAGCTCCTTCTTGCCTCCTTTCATTAAAAGCTGTGACATCAACCAAGGCCTCTTCCTCTTTGAGGCTGGGGTGACTGAAGCAGAAGCCCCAGCATCTTCATTGGTTAACTACTGAAATCAGTAACCACAGTTTTAATATCAGAGTTTATTAGCAAGAAGGCACAAATTTCAAACTAAAGTATATAAAATTCCAGTGTTTATGGTTATTATAAGTCTATCCTAATGAATTAATTGTCACAACAAGTGGCAAGCAAAGGATATCATTTCCATTGTAAAGACGTGGAATGAAACTCAAAGATGCCAAATGACTTGGTGTAAAGTCACAAAGCTAGTGAATGACAAAGGGCAAATTTTAATTCAAATACATAGCTTCTGCTATTAAACTTGAAGCATTTTCCATTAAGCCATATTGCTCTTCTATTTACATTTATTTCCTCTCAGCTTTTATTGTCAATGTTTACAGATAACAAAAAGTACCTGTTTTACCTGTTTCATGCCTGCAAGCACTGAATTAATGGGCACTTTGAATGCTTCTCAGTCTAGGTAAACAGCTGCTGCTGCTGCTGCTAAGTCGCTTCAGTCATGTCCGACTCTGGGCGACCCCATAGACGGCAGCCCACCAGGCTCCCCCGTCCCTGGGATTCTCCAGGCAAGAACACTGGAGTGGGTTGCCATTTCCTTCTCCAATGCATGAAAGTGAAAAGTGAAAGGGAAGTCGCTCAGTCGTGTCCAACTCTTTGCGACCCCCTGGACTGCAGCCCACCAGGCTCCTCCATCCATGGGATTTTCCAGGCAAGAGTACTGGAGTGGGGTGCCATTGCCTTCTCCGAGATAAACAGCAGCCCTTCTCAAAAGGCAGTTTGGTAGGGAAGCAGTACAAGAAGCAAGCAAACATAAACATCATATAATAGAGACTGATGTACAGACTTATTTTCAGGGCCTGTGGATTTCTAAGGAGAGTACGAAGCACACAGCAGCTTGTAAAGGACCTCTAGGTGAACCTAGGGTTGCTTCATGATGAAATGACCAAGAGATTTACCAAATGTTTCCATGTTATCAGAAAAATTAGGGATATAAGATACAAAGTACAGTTGATGGGGAGCTTCCCAAGAATCTGCCTGCCAACGCAAGAGACACAGGAGATGCAGGTTTGATCCCTGGGTCGAGAAGATTCCCTTGAGGAGGTAATGGGAACCCACTCCAGTATTCTTGCCTGGATAATCCCGTGGACAGATGAGCCTGGCAGGGTACAGTCCATGGGGTCGCAAAAGAGCTGGACACGACTGAGTGACTGAGCACGCACGCACAGTGGGTTGGTGTTACAGAAACGGACAAGAGACTACAGGTCTAGCAGAGAATTAAGCACGTGACCACAAAGCTTAAGTCATGCAATATGAGCACAGGAGTCAACAATACAGGAAAACCCGAGCGCACTCTTCTGCACCTGACCAAAGTACAAATAATACTGTACAAAACTACTTCAGATGTCTTTTCTCTGCCTTAATTTATCAGCAGATGAGCCAACTGACCTGTTTTTTGAAATTTTCACTTATAAACATTCACATGAATATTAACTTCTCATATGTGGAATGAGAGTTGTTATTTTTTTCATAAGCTTCTGAGTAGGTGGCTTTACAAATCCAGGCTGGTATGTTTACTTATCTCTGAGCCTTTTAGAAAGGCATCTCTGTACACTGACCCTTAAGAAAGCAGAGTTTCAGATCCTCAGCTTATTAGCCTCCCCTCTTTCTCCTCAGTCATCCTGTAATGCTTTTAAAGGATTCGAGTTGGGGACACCAGATCCAGTAGTGTATTCCTAAATGCTATTTCACAAAATACATACTAAATCAAACAGGAAAGAGAAACACTAAATGCTTTATTCTATATTTTCAATTTGGTAATATAAACAATATTTACATAGCAATACATTTAATTATTTACACAGCATTAACCAGAAGGCAGAAAGAAATGTTGCTTTGGGCATTAATGACCATTATACTTGAATAAGGTGACTTTCAAGTTCATAGTATACAATGAAAAGGATTATTAAAGAGTACTTTGAAAAAAAATGATATCATGGAGAATTATTGGCTACGTGGCTCAGGCCTAAGTTCGCTTTCAATAAACCACTTTCACATAACATGATAACTTACAGTTCATTTGTTATTCATAATCTTTAAACACAATTGAAGAGCAAATGTTTGGAAGTGCTTTTAAAATGTTGTGTAATTAAAATGTATAAAAAACTATTGGGAAAATGTCACATATTACAGCTCAATAATATAAGTGATATTTATATATTATAGATATAAATATACTTCATGGAAACAGCATATTGACCTAATAATGCAGGGAAACAAAGGAATGAGAATGTACCATTTCACAAACTGCCTATTAATCCAATAGTGAATCAGTTCACTGCCAGAGTGAGCAACTGAGTCAGCCCACATACAATTTCAAATATCTAAGTAAACTTGAAAATACTTTCAACATTTATTTAACCATAAAATATGTAAAACAAAATGAACTGAAAACTAGGCTTGAACTGGAATCAATTTTTTTTTCAATGTGAGAAAATATACACAAATCTAGTTATAAAATAATCTTACAGACACAAATGATGGAGACTGTTTTGATTATCATTTAAAAAATGTTATGCTGAAAGCAATTTAGATTTTTTTTTTTTGGTCCCATTGTCAGAGCTATCTAGTTTACGAGCTGGTGAATTAAATACCATGCATAACAAGAAAACAATATTTTTCATTGTATCATATTACATATTCACAAAGCAAGTTTATGTTTCTATGAGTTATAAAAATAAATCTTCCTGTAGATTAAAAAACAAATAAAAATAGAATAATTTGTATTACAAGTTTTAAAAAATATGGCAAACTAACTTGATAATCATGACCTTTTTTTTGGCCATGATTATAACTGTCTTTATGTATTCAATAAATTAAATCAGGAATCTTTGATCCACCAGTGTTTTGGATGCCAAATTCTTCTGTCCTACTGCATTACGAATAAATCTAAAAATCTGAAAAAAAAAGTAAATACAATTCAGAGGGAAAATACATACAAAAGAAATTAAATGTGCATGTCAGTTAAAATATCTAACTAGCCAATTCTTGCAGCTATTTATTTTCATGTAGCAGACACCTGAATTCCATGGTGATATACAAAACTATTTTAAGACTATCATCTTTCATAATACTGAAGCAGCGTTATGTCCCTATTCAGAATATGTTTTAATAAATTAATACAAATTCCCTTATGTTCATAAGGAATATACTTTGAAATATTTGGCAAGACAAGTTTCCCCTAGCTCTAAAATCTATGGAAATATCAAAAGAACTGTTAGGAACACTCTAGATCTCTATCAAGAACTGACGCATCATACCACTAACTCATACGCTACTTTGACCTAACTGGGGAATATGTGGGTGAAGCGAATGCTAACATTTCTAGAACAAACTTGGCTTTTCTTGAAGTCTCCATTTCAGGTTCCACACTGATCCACGCAGCTGTTTTTCCACCCAAGCAGGTAGGTGATGTGTGAATTGAAAGTTATACTGGCTGAGCCCTGAGCTAGATCTCAGAGTCTGCCTTTTGTAATGGTAACATCTGGTGCAGATGGTAAATGGGATTCTAATTCTGCTCAATGCTGGCATCTAAGAGAGAAAGGTAACTTAAGTGTCTTCCTACTGGATTTCTTTCACATTTGGTCAAGCAACTCATGCCCTCTACACGTCCTTGGTATTTCACTGACTCTGAAGGAGAGTGTAGAATGAACTTGGTTGAAATGTTTTTTCTTTCTTTGGCAGGGCTAATCAAATTCTAAATCTTTATAAATTCTGAGTGTAAGTAGACATTGATACTCTCTGCAATAAAAATAAATATCCACTTCTCACATATTTCTCTTCAAAGAAATCCACAAAAAATTCTTAAATTTACCTCTTGTTGTAGATATGTAAGGAAGGCTGCTAAAACAAAATTTTGGCAAGCCAAATCCACAACACAGAAGAACATCAGATCATAAACAAGAAGAGTAGCTTCATTTCCATAATACAGAACACTGCTGAAAGAATATCCTTCATCTATTAAAAAAAAAAAAGGCAATTTAGAAGATATAAATTAGAAATTTAAAAATAGAATAATAAACATGGGATAAATTTCTGGTGATAACTAGTTACTATAATACTCCATGGCTATTATATGTCAATTATATTTGAATTAAAAAAAAAATTTCATGACTTATAAAAAATAAACAAGGGGTATTAAATTTGCTAATCTAAAAGGTTAAAAAAGGAAAGTAGTTTTAACATTTGCAGCAAAAGCTTGGTAACTGCTACTAATTTAAGTATACAGTCTGTATATTTCAATGACCAGATAATGAATGTCCTTTCTCTACTTGTTTATATAACTAAAGGTTAAAGAATCTTAGAAAAATTCTCGAAGATTAAATTTAAAAAGCAAAACACGCTCTCTTGTATAGCAGAGCATTGTAAATAAAAACACAGCATTGTAAATCAACTATACTTCAATTTTTTTTTTTAAGGCAAAACAAAACCAGCAAGGACTAGAAGAGTGTGTTACAATTTATGCCTCAAACAGTTCCCCAAGGTTCTGCTCTGAGACCTCTTTTCACTCTCCAAGCAGGGGTGGGTTCATCCTTTTGAGGATGTGAACACCCTTTTAAAATTCTAATGAAAGGTACAGACCCTTTCACAGGAGGCAGTGGGGAAAGCACACACGTATGCTTCTCACACACAATTTCAGGGAGGGCCAGAGCGTCTTCAGCGATGCAGTGGCCCAGAAACACCCAGTTAGGACCCTTGTTTTTATACAAGAGGGCATCTGGCTTGCTTATAACACTTTTTTTGATCAGGATGCTAGTTACAGGAATATATTCAGTTTGTGAAAATTCACTGAGCATGAAGCTATATCCTTACAAGATGTGCACTTCTGTGCATATACTTGTATACATATTCTAACAAACAAGCCAGCTCTGTAGACTCTTCCCGGGCAAGCTTTCACTGCTGCTGCGCCAGCAATGACCTCCTCTGACGAGACTTCCCAACTTACTGTGCACTTTCACGTTCCCCGCAGATCCAGTCCCCCAGCCCCTTACATTTAATGGCCGACTGGATATCTCTTCCGAGATGTCCCAAAGGTGCCACAAGACACCACATACTCAAAACCAAACTCATCCTCTTCCCGTCACAGCCTGATCCTCCACCTGCACTCCACTCCGTGTCTCGGTGAAGGGTGGCACCACCGCCAGCCACCTCGTCAAGCTGAAGTCCACATCATTTTTGACTGCTCCTTCTCTCCTACCCCTTCTTTCCCTTAACACTTCTGGCAATCTCTTCCTCTTTATCCCCATCACTACTGCCTTTGCTCATATTCTCATTTCCCAACAGAGATGAAGATGGTGATGATGATTGTATTATTATTATTAGAAATGGTAACAACATCACTTTACTGAGTGCCTACCCACACCAGGTTCTTTACACGATTACACATGTGTAAATGCAACAACCTTTAGAAGGTTATACTTTACAAGAGTTTAATAATTAAAGTTCAGAAAGGAAAACAACTTTCTCAAGTTCACAAAACTAGTAGCAGATTTCAAACCCAAGACCAGAAGACTCTGAAAGCTATATTCTTATTGACTAAGTTATATTATTATAGTCTTGCATCTCTTTAACTCCTGCCAAAATAATTCTTCCAGTTTATGAATCAGATATGAAGGCTTTCTGATGACATCCATGTTCATTAGAAGTAGTTTCCAAATTATTCTGATCATGTATCCCTATCAGAATAAAATGTTGAGCATGCATCTCATAATAGGCATAGTTTATGAATTACTACTACATATAATTTTAAAAATATATAAATTAAGAATGATGGAATTGCAAATATACAAATAGACATTTATTTAATAGTTTTTTTTCATACCTTCATGGAGCAACCAGTGCATGTCCTGTAGGACAAAATATTTTTAAAAAAGGTTTTTGAAAACAAGTGCTCTATGGATAAAATAAAGCAAAACGCCTTAAGGTGTCAGACAAAGCCTTTGGGATTCGGTCTCTCCCCTCTTTATCATTCATGCACTCTCTCACTCCATTCCAGGCTTCAATCATAAAGTTCTTAAGTGCATAATGCCCTTTCCCCCTTCTGCACAAATGTCTTCACCTCTCTTCCCTAGACCCTCCTGTTTGACAACTAACTTATTTTTAAGACCCACTTCAGACTTCACCATGTTGCCATCTGGCTTCACTCTGCGTCTAGCTAAGTTTCCTTTCCACACCCAGTATAACTCGTGTCTGCACACACTTCTATCCCAGCATCACTCCACTCATCCATCACAGGCCTACCTTCCACAATCTGCTATCAAGATGCCCAAGGGAGGGACCATTGGTCTGTGTATCCAAGGACTGGCCCAACATGTGCTTCTCAATAACACCAGGGTGAGTGATATCCAGGCCAGGATATTGGGTATAGCATACCATTTCCATTCTTCCCAAGCCACACAAGAGGTTATTAACATATATATTAAAAGTGACATATATACTTTCTTTTTAATGATAAAAAAACCATTTTAGTCACTGTTCCTGTCATACATATGTGCCATTTTTAAGAAGTTGGATAAAATGAAAACTTAAGATAAATCATGAACATTATTCTTTAAATGTTTCATAAGTGTGGCACTGAATATTTCAATACATAAACTTTTATGTATTTGTTTTACTATCTCTTCCATGTGTATAACTGATTTTAAAATTCAGCTTCATTTTTTACTTTTTTGTAGAGTAATTATCTTCTATATATGTTTCTTCCTAAATGACCTATAATAAAATGGGACATAGAAAACTACTATAATTCCTTGAAGTTTACTGAGTTTCCTAAATAAAGGTATAAAACCAAAAGACAATAACTACAATTATGTTCTTTCAAGCTTGGGAAATAAAAATAAAGTTCATCAAAGGCATTTGAAGGATACCATTGTAAAAGATGCTTTTTTCCATTGGTTCCATGAATTCCATTCCAAGAATTCTTTCAAGAAACAATTTATCTTTTATAAAGTAGTCCATTTCCTTATTTTTTTTTTTAATTTGATCGCTGGTTCTTTGAATCAGGATCCAAAGTCTACACGTTGTACTTGAATTTTTTTTTTCTTAAAATTAACATCTAACAACTTTCTTCTACCACCACCATCGCTTCTCCTTTTCTTTTCATGCCTCTAATTTGTTGGGGACACTGGGTCATTTGTCTTATGAGACATCCTAACATTCTGCATCTGGCTAAACACTTCTGTGGTATTACTTAGTTTGTCTCTCTATCCCCTCTATTCACTGTAAACTAGAGACTTGATTTCCTGTTAGAGCTAGAGGCTTGATTACATTCAGGCTCAATTTTCTTAGGCAAGAGTATTTCATGGGTGATATTATGTATTTCCTCACTGCATCATAACCTGTCTCTTATACACATCTACAAAAAATAAGAGTCATTTGAAAATAGCAGTGAAATAAATGCTTCCCAATTTTTATAAAATCAGAAGGAAAGAAAAAGAAAAATGAAAAGTACCCAAAGAAAATCTTTGGGTTTGGTTCTTCAAAGACAATTTATTACACTGGACTTTATAACAAAATTCTCTTTAAGAATGTTTTAAATTTTAAACTCTGATAGTAGTACTTAGGGTTAAATGTACTGAAAATCAGTTTATAACGAGCTTTTTATGAATACAACCAAGCATATTTCTACAATAAATAATTGATAGTATTTGGTAACTAACAAAATTCCAGTATAGACATATTTTAAGGTAATCATCATGCTAATAGACATGTAAAAATCTCGTTTTACTTTTACATAACCTAACTCCATCCATAAAGTATTAATTTTTTCAGCCAAAACAGTATTAGTTTTTACAGCAAAAACAACCAACCAACCAACCAACCCCACAAGGGTTCTAAGTTCATTGACTTGGTTGACAGAAGAAATAACTGACATTCCTGGTTACCCTTTTAAATACTGCATTTGACTCTAGCTTAAAAATAAATGACGATACATACATGATCGATGAAAGAGCCAAGAAATTTATTCATAGTATGATATGCTTTTACACTCTGCTCAAAAGTACTTCCTGAGGAACTCAATAGTCTAGCAGGGCCATTTTTCTAATGTGAAAAAGAGACAAGGGTAAATGAAACATGCCTTACGTTCTCGGTATCTAAATAACAGGAAATATTGAGAAAATATATCTGAATTGTAGTTATACAAACCCTTGTTAGTGTCTCATGAATTCTGTCATAGTGTTGCCTCATCTGGCTAGAAATTGCAATCTGAAAAGTCTGACCATCTGTATTAGGTACCAAACCTCTTTGGCTACATAAATTTTCCTGAAAAGTTAAAAAAAATTATGTTAAGATCAAGATAATGAAAACTCTACCTATCTTAAAAAGAAGATGCAATATTTAATATTATAAGACTTGGAATCCAACTGAAGTTGTACTAAAACTCTATTTGAGACAAAGCAATTTTAATAGTATCCAAAGTTGCCACTACCCTCCAGGACTTACTAATTTCTACATCATACCTCTGTGCAGGTGGCTTTATTCCTCCCTACTTAAAAAAAAAACAAAAACCTCACACTAAGTTTACCATATATTGATAGTCTTAGCTTTCTTTATAATCAATTTATTGCTCTTTCAGTTCAGTTCAGTTCAGTCACTCAGTCGTGTCCGGCTCTTTGCGACCCCATGAATCGCAGCACGCCAGGCCTCCCTGTCCATCACCAACTCCTGGAGTTCACTGAGACTCACGTCCATCAAGTCAGTGATGCCATCCAGCCATCTCATCCTCTGTCGTCCCCTTCTCCTCCTGCCCCCAACCCCTCCCAGCATCAGAGTCTTTTCCAATGAGTCAACTCTTCACATGAAGTGGCCAAAGTACTAGAGTTTCAGCTTCAGCATCATTCCTTCCAGAGAACACCCAGGGCTGATCTCCTTCAGAATGGACTGGTTGGATCTCCTTGCAGTCCAAGGGACTCTCAAGAGTCTTCTCCAACACCACAGTTCAAAAGCATCAATTCTTTGGCGCTCAGCCTTCTTCACAGTCCAACTCTCACATCCATACATGACTACCGGAAAAACCATAGTCTTGACTAGACGGACCTTAGTCAGCAAAGTAATGTCTCTGCTTTTTAATATGCTATCTAGGTTGGTCATAACTTTTCTTCCAAGGAGTAAGTGTCTTTTAATTTCATGGCTGCAGTCACCATTTGCAATGATTTTGGAGCCCAGAAAAATAAAGTCTGACACTGCTTCCACTGTTTCCTCATCTATTTCCCATGAAATGATGGGACCAGATGCCATACTTCATTTTCTGAATGTTGAGCTTTAAGTCAACTTTTCACTCTCCACTTTCACCTTCAATAAATGATAAAAAGTCTACTCTTAGAATTAGCAACTTTTATAAATGGTCTTTTTTTGTTCTCTAAACACTTTGAATACACTTCCTCAATTAATTTCACTAAAAAGGTAGTGATACATGACCCAATGGTTAATGCTACAGATCAGATTTCTACTGCAAGTCTCCTTGACACAATTTGATTCCTGAGAACCATATGTCTCTCATATGTAACATTTTACCCTACCCTCGACCTAGCCAATTCTCATAGATGCTTCATGGTTCATCTTAAGTATTCTTGCCTCCATTCTAACTTTATTTGCCTACTCTGGAGCTTAACATTCTCCTCCTTTGTCTAAAGCTAAGCTGCAAATATGACACTTGGTTTTCTACTGACTTCAGGGCAGTCTGTGTGTAGTGAATTTATTAAAAAAAAATTCTGATTATAGAGAATTTATAAAATACAGAGAAATACAAAAAGAAAAAAAATTCATCTATAATTGCAACACCAAGAGATACCAGTGTTTTAAGATATTTCATTAGCTGTTGTCTAGGCATATACATAGAGATGGTATAAAATCTGGATCATACTGATTTCTTTTTCATGTAACATTATATTCTGAGCAACTCTTGGGATCACTAAATGTTCTATAAAACATGAGTTTTAATGTTTACCTAAGGTTTCACTGTCTAGATAAACCAATTTACTTAATATTCTTTCATTTTTATATATTCTTTGTCCTTATAAATAACCCACGATAAAGATCCTGAACATAATCACTTATTCACATTGTTAATTATTTCCTTTAGTTAGATTCATAAAATCAGTAAGCTGAAGATAACTCTCAGAAAGCTCTTGGTAACAAATGCTTTCCAGCAGGTTTATGAAAATGCATCCTAAGATCAGTGCCCATTACACCCTGTCTTGATGCTGCTGCTGCTGCTAAGTCGCGTCAGTCGTGTCCGACTCTGTGCGACCCCAATTTTTTTTTGCTTGCTTGTTTTTTCCTTTTTCTTGGCTGTGCTCGTGCGACAAGCGGAATCTTAGTTTCCCAACCAGGGTCAAATCAGTCCCCCTGCAAAGGAAGCATGAAGTCTTAACCACTGGATTGCCAAGGAATTCCCTCTATTAAGCTTTTAACTTAGTTTGCTTATTGATTTATAGGTTTTCAGTATTGTGATCAATATCTTTGTCATATTTACTATGGAAATTTTACCATATGTCTTTTATCTATATAATTGTGGCTATATGAATGTTCTATACATTAATAGCTTCCCTGGTGGCTCAGAGGTTAAAATGTCTGCCTCCAATGTGGGAGACCTGGGTTTGATCCCTGGGTCAGGAAGATCCCCTGGAGAAGGAAATGGCAATCCACTCCAGTATTCTTGCCTGGAGAATCCCACGGACGGAGAAGCCTGGTAGGTTACAGTCCACAGGGTCGCAAAGAGTCGGACACGACTGAGCGACTTCACCTCACCATACATTAATAAATATTCTATACAATAAATAATACTTTGATACTTTCTCTATTTTATGCTTTGTCATCTCCCAAACTGAAATATTCTTTTCTAGGTTTTCATAGTTTCATTTTTAAAATTTAACTCTTCAATCCAGGTATAATTTCTCACAGTTAACCAACTGATTCAGTTCAATGTATTAAATACATTGTTCCTCTAAAAGAAGCTTACTCCTTGGAAGGAAAGTTATGACCAACCTAAACAGCATATTAAAAAGCAGAGACATTACTTTGCCAACAAAGGTCCATCTAGTCAAGGCTATGGTTTTTCCAGTAGTCATGTATGGATGTGAGAGTTGGACTATAAAGAAAGCTGAGCGCTAAAGAATGGATGCTTTTAAACTGTGGTGTTGGAGAAAACTCTTGAGAGTCCCTCGGACTGCAAGGAGATCCAACCAGTCCATCTGAAAGGAGATCAGTCCTGGGTGTTCACTGGAAGGACTGATATTGGAGCTGAAATTCCAATACTTTGGCCACCTGATATGAAGAACTAACTCATTTGAAAAGACCCTGATGCTGGGAAAGATTGAGGGCAGGAGAAGGGGACAAGAGAGGATGAAATGATTGGATGGCATCCCCGACGCAATGGACATGGGATTGGGTAGACTCTGGCAGTTGGTGATGGACAGGGAGGCCTGGTGTGCTGCAGTTCATGGGGTTGCAAAGAGTCGGACACGAGTAAGTGATTGAACTGAACTGAGATGTTAATGACCATGTTTTAAATTCTTGCAAGTCACAGGTATAGTCCCTTAATCAATAAATCCTCTTGGTTTTTCCTCTTAGGTACATATTTTTCTTTTTTAAATTTTCTTATGGAAGTTTTCTAAAATATATAGTAGAAAGAACAGTGAACCATCTATGACTCAACTTCAACAATTACTGTTTTACCAATTTTGTTTCATCTATCTTCCCAACTTTTTTCTTTTAAAGCAAACTCCAGATACCATGTCATTTCATTTGCAAATTAGTATCTCTAACCAATAAGACCTTGAAAAAAATGCCATTTCCACACCTAATAAAATTGATCTTTCCTTAATATAATTTAATATTTAGCCCATTAAACTGCCAAGATTTTTTCCAAAGGTTTTTTTTTTTAATTTGATCGCTGGTTCTTTGAATCAGGATCCAAAGTCTACACGTTGTACTTGAATTTTTTTTTTCTTAAAATTAACATCTAACAACTTTCTTCTACCACCACCATCGCTTCTCCTTTTCTTTTCATGCCTCTAATTTGTTGGGGACACTGGGTCATTTGTCTTATGAGACATCCTAACATTCTGCATCTGGCTAAACACTTCTGTGGTATTACTTAGTTTGTCTCTCTATCCCCTCTATTCACTGTAAACTAGAGACTTGATTTCCTGTTAGAGCTAGAGGCTTGATTACATTCAGGCTCAATTTTCTTAGGCAAGAGTATTTCATGGGTGATATTATGTATTTCCTCACTGCATCATAACAGGAAGTACATAATGTCAGTCTTCCTAATGTTTACATGTTGTAAGATTGAGCCAGTGTGTTCAGATGTCAACCTGATTATAAAGGTCCCTGTTATCCTTCACTTAATTGTTTTAGCGTCCATTGATGATTGTAGCCTATATGCATTAATTCATTAGTCAATACAAAATGGTAATTTTCTAATTTAGAATTCTTTTACTTGCTTCCTTTAGGAAGGTCTTTCCCTCGTGAATTATTCAGTTTACCTTGAAATACACTCCATAAAGGAACTGCAGGATGATATGTGATTTGTTTTGTTTTAATGTTCAGGGTAATGAGGTGATATTCTAGCAACTTTTAAAAGTAATCAATGAAGATTTTTTAAAAATACTACTACAAATCCCAGATTACGAGAACCTCTCAGCTTAAAAAAAAACAAAAAGATGTAAAATATACCGCTTCTCTTTTAAGATTCATATTCATTTCTTCCATATTAGTATCAGCATGCCCATGTACTGATCTACCATGGATGTAGTAGCCAAAACATCTATGGGATAACAGAAACACTGATATCTATAAAAAGAGAAGGACCAGTTAGCAATTCATCTGCAAAACAATAAAAATTAAGCTCTTCTTGAAATTGCTTCCTTTCTCTCAAAATAATGAGAGTTGAATTCTTAGACAACATATAAAGGGAATAATGAGGTAATAAAGGATAATGAGGTTATTTTAAAAAGTAGATGAAAAAGAGACTGAAGACACTTCCAAGAAAAGAACAAACAGGATTGATACATGAAAACCTTTCAGGGATTTCAGGCTGAGTCAACTATTTGGTAGCATAAGGGATTTATAATTAAGAAGTTGCAAATAGAGAAGGAAAATTTAAGGCAGCAAATATTAAACTTGTAGCTCATTATAACCATCTCTGGAATTAACCACCAGTGGAAATCAGACTAAAAATCCAATCATAGCAAATCACTTTTAAAGCCTCTTTTAATGTACTCATGACCTTTAAAAAGGGAGAAATAACAGTTGCAAGATAAAGTCAGAAAGTACTTACATTACTCATACAGCACAAATCAACAAACTGTCGAATTTTATCTTCTATAAATCTCTCATAGAAGACACCAAAGAACACAATCTGAAACATTAAGTCAAGTTCATGCTTATTAGATTTTAGGATTTAATTTTCTTTTATAGCCACAGTATAGTATATTAAGAAAAACTAAGTTCCAAACAAGAACATAGGGGCCAATAATGATTCCTGTGGGATAAAATCTTACTTAGCATTTCCTATTCTTCTGTCAAACTCAGAGTGTTTTGGAATTCTGTTAAGATCCACTGAGAGGGCTTATTTTGAATTTAAAAACTTTTCTGTGTCATTAAAATAAGATAGGACAAACAGGGAGAAGTAAGGAGCTTTGAAAACCTTAGGATAAACCAATGCATTATGGCCAGTTTAGGTCTCGTTCTGCAATTCTGCTCATCTCCTAAATTCCAAAGTCTACTAGAGAAATTGCTTGTTTTTCAAATTAATCTCTGATAGAGTAGCATATAAAAAGCATATGTCAAGTATTGTGTTTCAACTACAGATAATGTGTTAAACATTCAGATGGAATGGTTTCAAGTGTTTTCTTAGATTTAATAATGCTGCAAAGGGAAGTTATATAAATCAAAAGATAAGAGTTTTTACACTGTAGAGCTTAGATATCCTTCAGAGAAAGACAACACTTCCTAATCCCCCTATTCAAAGCTGTCCCCACTCCTAACTTTCCTCCCCCTTACCTCCCTCCACTTGCTAATCTCATCTGCCTGCTGACGCTCTTCACAGCACTTGTCACACTTGTAACTTGTTCCTGTTACAGCGTATCTTTGGGCTGGCCAGTGCCTCCCACATAAAATATACTCAGATATGGGAATTAATACATAAATGAATCAACAGCAGCTGAATACTGAAAACCCTTTCCTAAATACACTACATACATATTTTAAAGCTCCTTTAAATGACATGAAAAACAGTAACAAAGTTAAAAAACTAAGAGATACCACTTAAAAATTGAAGAAGCTGGGCTGGGGAGTGAATAATAAAACCTAACCTTATGAGAATCAAGAAGCATTTGTACAGACAAATTTAGGGAACTGCTAAAAGCTAAGGATGCATAAACATTGATAAACTGAGGATGTGACCATGGAGAGACATACGTCTCTATCAAATGACAGCAGAGTGAAAGACAAAAAGCGAGGTTAGACGGTGGTGCCCAGGACGGCCAGCTGCTGCTCCAATGAGCCTTTCCCCTATCTCCTCGGGACAGACCCCCTGTGTGGGCACGCTGCTGCCCAGCGGACAGTGCGGGGAGGAGTGGCCATGTGGCCAAGTTCTGGCCAAGAGGAGGTCGAACACACTCCTGAGAAGGCTTTCAAGGTGGAGGAGGTGAGCAGTCATCACACTCCCCGGCTCAGCCGGCCCTCCAGTCTGCAGCGAGGACCAGCCCCGGGCCCGCACGGCCCCCAGGCTGGGGCCCTTGCCCCATTCCCACCCGCTCACCCCGTCATGCCAGAGCATCTGGACTCATTGCTCACACTCAAGGATTACAAGGGCCGGACATTAGCTGAACACATGTTTCAGGATCTGACTCTTTTCTACAGCACTTGTATTTATTTATGGGTATGTGGCTAAACAGTCTGGGTGGGCTACATAGTTATGGCAGGATTTGCCTTAGTGCGTTTGCTGATGTTTACTTCACAGCCCATTTATCGCCGACACCTTCTCAAGGGGTTAGCTGTTCGAGACTTGGGCACACAAGACAAGAAACCAGGGGAAAAAAACAATTAAGAAGCATGCTAAAAATAATTGATAGGGGTTTTCACAGCTCAGCTTCACTACTTCACCTGCTTGTTTCATGTGAAATGAGCTGAACAGTTTTCATGCCTAAAATCCGAGCTAAAAACCATCTATGCTCAGCTATACACAGATTCTGTTCTGCCTTTTACTTCTCAATTAGGTTTTGATTTATAAAACTTTCAGACTTTCTTTTCACAATCTTCCTCTGAAACGGAGAAAACAAGTATGCAAAGTTTCTGCAGGTCTATAAAATAAGGAAGAATAAATGCCTCAGAAATGATAATAATAATTTAACTACTAAAGTTTCATAATTCATTATGGGTAGTTAAGCTGTTGTAATGTTTTCAATTAAAATTCATAGTGAAAAAAAAAAAGGGGAAAGGGTGAGGTCTTCTCCCCTGGTTCACACCTGCAACCCCATCAGACATTATGGACCATGAGGTGACCTGAGAGGTGAAGTCCTGAGGGGCAAAGCAGAACAACAGGCCTCCAGGTCTGATGGCAGCCCCCCTGCTGGCCTTGCACTGCTGACCCCTACTCTTCTTTCACATGAGACAGAGAAAAGCTACTTTCATTTCAGGCCCTGTCAGTCTGGGTTTTTTTTTTCTAGTTGTTGTACTCAACCAATATGAAAAGCTTCAGATGGTATTCCTTTAAATTCTCTCCTGCTGCTGCTGCTGCTAAGTCACTTCAGTCGTATCTGACTCTGTGTGACCCCATAGACAGCAGCCCACAAGCCTCCCCCGTCCCTGGGATTCTCCAAGCAAGAACACTAGAGTGGGTTGCCATTTCCTTCTCCAATGCATGAAAGTGAAAAGTGAAAGTGAAGTCGCTCAGTCGTGTCACTCCTAGCAAGCCCATGGACTTCAGCACACCAGGCTCCTCCATCCATGGGATTTTCCAGGCAAGAGTATTGGAGTGGGGTGCCATTGCTTCTCCACATCCAGAAAAATCTGATCTGTTCACAAAAACTGTATTAGTGACATACAGTGGCAAACAGCAGTCACTGTCACTGCTATATGTCACCAGAGATTCCCTGGTGGCCCAGCTGGTAAAGAATCTGCCTGCAATGTGGGAGACCTGGGTTCGATCCCTGGGTTGGAAAGATCCCCTGGAGAGGGGAATGGCTAGCCACTCCAGTGTTCTGGCCTAGAGAATTCCTTGGACTGTATAGTCCATGGAGTCACAAAAAGTCAGACACTACTGAGCAACTTTCATGTAAGTTATATCTCCATAAAACTGAAAGGGAAAAAAAAATCAAACCTTATATTATTTTAATCTAATTTTATTTCAAATCCTAATTTCTGTTTGTCTTTCTTCTGTGATTGTCAAACCATCCCTCACTAGCTCTATTCTGTAGCTTTCAGTTTGAACAACTCTTAACAATGACACCTAGATCCAATTCTGTAGGAATTTGGGGACTTCAATTCCAAAATCTTTTTAAAATTTAGTTTTTAAGGCAAATATAAGCTCTCCAGTTTATAGGAAGTCCCACCTTCCTTTGCTTATTTAAAAGTTAAAGAAATCTTAATCAAACTGAAAGGCTTTTCCCACTCATTGGAGTGTCTGTAAGCAAGAAAAAGAAATGCAGAGACTAGAGTTAGTTAAGTGCTGTAGCTCCTGCTTCTTCCTTTTTCCTTTAATTCTTTTTATTTTTTTTTAGCTATAAGTGGAGAAGGCCATGGCAACCCACTCCAGTGTTCTTGCCTGGAGAATCCCAGGGACGGGGGAGCCTAACACGCTGCCGTCTATGGGGTCGCACAGTGTCGAACACGACTGAAGCGACTTAGCAGCAGCAGCAGCTATAAGAAGATAAAGGAAATAAGCATAGCAAAGATCCTCTGCTAGAGCCGTGGGTCCTCAGGTTTATTTTTAGTTTCAGCTATTTCAATTAATATTTCAAAGAAAATTTCAGCAGGGGTACTGGTAATTTGAGTGAGATTTAATGATATATAAATGAATGTAAACAAAATGCTAGTTTTCAAAAGCAAAGGTTGAGGGTACCTTAGCAATTCCTATCATTATACATAAACTAAATCCTGCAGACTCTGAAAGACCCTTCAGAGCCCCACTACTGAAAAGAAATGAAATTTGAAATCAGATTACCTGAGTTCAAATTTCTGTTCTGCTGGTTTTTCTTTTTTTTTGTTCTGCTGATTTCTAATTGTTCTGGGTTCAAATTCCAGTTCTGCTCATTTCTAATTGATTTCTAATATAATATTTGGGTAAATATTTAACCTTTCTGTGCCACCACATCCTCATCTATAAAATGAGGATATTTAAAAGAATCTATCTCTGAGGGCTACTATAAAGATTAAATAACTTCATTTGTGTAATGCAATTAACATAGTGCCTAGATTAGCATACTATGTAAGAATTAGCTATTTGCTATCTTTATTATTAATACATTGACCCAATGGACTGTAGCCTGCCAGGCTCCTCCGTCCATGGGATTTTCCAGGCAAGAACACTGGAATGGGTTGCCATTTCCTTCTCCAGGGCATCTTCCCAACCCAGGGATTGAACCTGGGTCTCCTGCATTGCAGGCAGATTTTTTGCCATCTGAGCCACCAGGGAATCTTTATTATTGTTCTTGTCACCTTCTTTATACTATAGAAATCCTGTTGTGGTCAATAGCTGACGATCAGTATATAAAGAGAGTTAACAACTATAGAGAGGTAATGTTGCTTAAAAGTATAATCTCCTGTTACCTGTATAATTCCAATGACCAGCCAAAGAGCAGAAGACACCGCATATCTCAAAATGCGGCTGTAAGGAGCTATGTAGCTAGGTGGGCTTCTGGAAAGACTAGAGGATGAGTCCATTAATGCTAAGTTCTTGAATCCCACAACCTTAAATAAAAAGAACAAAATAATTTTAAAATATATGGAAAAAGAAAACCCCTGTAGTCTGAAAATCAGACACCTCTCTCTACTCCTTCCCTTGAAAAACTATTCAAGTTTGTACAACCAGTAGAAAATCTAGATAAAAATAATTATCAAGTATTATAATTACAAAGTATTTAATACAAAATTTTAGCTAGTCTATTAGGTAGTCTCTTCGATATGACTCAAGGCCAGTTCAGTTCAGTTGCTCAGTCATGTCCAACTCTTTGAGGCCCCGTGGACTGCAGCACACCAGGTCTCCCTGTTCATCACCAACTCCTAGAGCTTTCTCAAACTCGTGTCCATCAAGTTGGTGATGCCATCCAACCATCTCATCCTCTGTCATCCCCTTCGACTCAAGACCAAATATAACCTTATTATCATGCTGCTGCTAAGTTGCTTCAGTCATGTCCAACTCTGTGCGACCCCATAGATGGCAGCCCATCAGGCTCCCCCATCCCTGGGATTCTCCAGGCAAGAACACTGGAGTGGATTGCCATTTCCTTCTCCAATGCATGAAAGTGAAAAGTGAAAGTGAAGTCGCTCAGTCGTGTCCGACTAGTAGCGACCCCATGGACTGCAGTCTACCAGGCTCCTCTGTCCATGGGATTTTCCAGGCAAGAGTACTGGAGTGGGGTGCCATTGCCTTCTCCGAACCTTATTATCATATACACTGACAAAGCTTAAAAATTTATGTCAAAAAAATAAAGCTGTGGCTCAGCTCGTAAAGAATCCGCCTGTAGTGTGGCAGACCTGGGTTCGATCCCTGGGTTGGGAAGATCCCCTGGAGAAGGGAAAGGCTACCCACTCCAGGATTCTGGCCTAAAGAATTCCATAAACTATAATCCATAGGGTCACAAAGAGTCGCACACAACTGAGCAACTTTCACTTTCACTTTCCACTTTCAGTAAACTACCAATGAACAACCAGCGATCCATGCCAGGCACTACGCAAAATACTTTTTATTCTTTAAAACACTATTTTCCAAAATGCCTTTTGAGGAAGATATCCTGTTATACTCACCTCTATGCTTCCTACTCTCATTGATGAAAGGCTCTGGAAAGTTTTATGGTAAAGGAAGTTACATGATTTTATGGAATCCAGTATTTTCCAAACTTACTTGATTATAAAATGACTTTCTCACACAATCCCTTTTAAGCTTTAAAAAACAGGACTATAAGTAAGTTTTTGAGATAGTGTTCTTATGTCCCAGAGACACACACGTTCTTCTAGGTTCAAAAAAGGGAAGGAAGGAGAAAAGCAAGAAAGAAGGAAAAAGGAAGGCAGACAAAGGAGTCCAACAAAATTTCTATCAAAACCTTACTTAAGCAGCTAGTTCTAGAGAAGATCTGTTACTTATGCAGTTTCCATATTTCAGTCTCATATTCAGTTCTGAATATTTCCTTTGATAATTCTACCCAGGTCCATCAAATAACTGTAAGGGGCCATACGCATGTACCCATTCAGTGTGTGTTGTTAGGCGCTAGCCCCAAATCCTAACACAGGACATGGTCCTTAGTAGGTGTTCAAGGACAGAAAGTAGAATGGTGGTTCCAGGTCTGGGGAGAGGGAAAAAGACGAGCACAGAGTTTTAGTTTTGCAAGATGAAGAGTTCTAGAGATGGACTGTACGACAGTACAAGTGTACTTAACAGTACTGAACTGTACATTTAAAATGATAAATTTCATGTCACGTGTAATTTTTAAAAAGGCTTGATAATAATAATATTTTAAACTTTAGAAAACTCTCTCACTGACAGGAAAACTTAGCTGGAATGATATTAAATTAACATTTATGAAGTACCCATAAATTGCATACAATTATATCAAATAGTTTATACCTCCAAAAGGAAGAGGACAGTAAGTACTTGAAAGAGTGGGTTAATTTTTCTCACAGTCTGAATTTCGTTCCATTCATTTGCCACAAAATAAGTTCTCCATATGCTTACAGGAACAGTAGCACTCCGGACACCACCCTCACCTGGTTGAGGAGATAAAATGAGTAAAACATTTCATCTTCTTCGCTTTACAATGGTGGCAAAAGAAACTTGGTACAAATGGTTACTTTCATTACCTTCAACAGCTTTAAGAACCTTTCCTTTAGGCCGCTCCCAATCGATAAAGAATATGTCTATGGTAATCTGGGAGATGAGCTTATGCAAAAATTGCAGAGCCTGAGAATGACAAACAAAACACCTTAAAGTATTGGCATTAAGTCTGCTTATGAAACACACTGATTCTTTAAGAAACAAACATCTGCAATCACAAGAAGATATATGGGGCTTCCCTGGTGGCTCAAATGGTAATCTGCCTGCAATGGGGGAGACTCAGGGTCAACCCCTGGGTCAGGAAGATCCCCTGGAGAAGGGAATGGCAACCCACTCCAGTATTCTTGCAGAGAAACCCATGGACAGAGGAGCCTGGTGGGCTACAGTCCATGGGGTCACAAAGAGAGCGACTAACATTTTCACTGTAAGTTTCACAAGTGACAAAGCTGTCATACCATCAGGGGCTCACCAGAAACTCATCCTATAATTCACCAAATCCACAGACTTTTTACACACATATTAATTTCACCTTTCCTTCTTCTGCCTTTCTTAGAAATAGGAATAAGAAAGTAGACATACTGCCTCCCTCCTCACACGGGGATCTTGCCTAAATGACTCTCTTTCCCAAGGTTTCCAAAAGCCTGTAGCTTCCTTATAGGGAAAGGTATCTCCAACTGTAATCTGTTTGTCCTAATGGAAGTTTTAGGATGCTCTTACTGCCTTTTTCTCTATTTCTATTATTAGGATTTCTGATGAAAAAAAAATCCTTTTCATTTACAGAATATGTTTAAACTGAGGTTTCTTCCAAGAAGGTGCATTATTGATCAAACAAAGGTTAAAAATCTAAGTATAGGATGATTCCTCTCTTCCTGGGGCTCACAGATCAGTGGGAACAGTAGTCACTTAATAATCACAACACAACTGGATGAGATGTATGGCAAAGGCATGTGAAGAGCGTCACATCCACTGAAAGAACAGTGAAGCAAGGAGGGGGCCCTCCCATGGGAAGAGGAGGAAAGGGATGTGGAAGCAGAGAGAACCAATGCTAAGAGTTCAGCGCTTTATCCAGAGTGGTACCGTTCACTCTTGATTAACAGTCTACATTAAATAACAAAAAATTATTTAAGGCAGATCTTCAGAATGAGATACCTATTATAAATAAATGCAGACTTCCTAGTAAAAAAGAACAATTCATACTTTCTTAAATTAAGAACAATTCATACTACTTCCCTGGTGGCGCAGACGGTAAAGCATCTGTCTACAATGCGGGAGACGCGGGTTCGATCCCTGGGTTGGGAAGATCCCCTGGAGAAGGAAATGGCAATCCACTCCAGGACTATTGCCTGGAAAATCCCATGGACAGAGAAGCCTGGTAGGCTACAGTCCACGGGGTGGCAAAGAGTCGGACACGACTAAAGCTAGAGACCATCATCAAAATTAAACTAAATTTTACACCAAAGATTTTGAAAGCATTTTAACTCTGAAGACTTATGTGCTTATTAGCAGACTTTTTTTTTTTTAAGCAGACTTTTAAAATTCAGTAATCTGTGCTTTGAAACTTACCTTCAGAGCAAAACCACATCCCACATAAGTAATAAAACGTTCTTCTTGAGCTGGCACTGGTAGCAAAACAGAGACAGACTTCTGTGCCTGTGATGCAAATTACAGTGCTAAGTATGACCGCACAAGGTTTTTACTAGGCACAATTTATAACCCAAAGAAAGCATAAAATAAACACAACACACTCAGGGGCCGGTGAGTTTGGCACTTGCCCCAACACTCCTGATTAGAAACACCCTCAAGTAAAAACAGTTGCTTTATAAAGAGAGCTTACAAGTTATTCAGGTTGTGGCACTAAGGTTAAATTCAGAAAATCACTTACTTTAAAGAAAATAAGCCAGTAAAGACCTGTTCCTACAGTGATGATGAAGAAAACATTGGCCAGATCACCAGCATAGTAAACTAAGAATTTCGTAACTGTCTGCAATTTAAAAAGAGAATCACAGCTGTTATAGACTCAATCTATTTATACTACTTTAATAACATATTATTATTAATAACATTATTATCAACCCAGTTTCTCAAGCTTGAAGTCTTATTTCATGTATCCATGGATCAGTCAGAAGTACTGACTGCAGCCACTTCCTAGATACCTTTTGATCCATTTCCAATAACTTCTATCTTATTCAACCCTTCTCATCTTTCACCAACCAAGAACTTTAGAACCACTTTCTAATTTTATTCAAGTTTGGAATCCTCCTCCCCAACGTACCCTCCATATTACCATCAGAATTGGCTTTCTAAAATACAAATTGGACTGTGTCACTCTCTTTCTTAAAAATGTACAGTGATGCCTCATTAAAATGTAAATTCCTGATCCACAAGGTCCTTTACAATCTAGGCCAAAATTAAATTTTAGCCTCATCTGTCAGTTCCAACAACTTGCTCAATAATTAACCACTCCACACATTAATCCCAAATGTTTTGGGGAATGAAATGAGTATTATTTCAACAGATATTCTTCTCTTCTTCTCTCTGGCAAACTCTCCGGAGCTCTGAGGGCAGAGACCATGTCTCCCTTTGCCCATTATCACAACCCCCAGCACCTTGTAGAGCATCTGGCACTCAGACAGCAGGCCATCAGTGACTATTTGTGGAAGGCAAAGACTGCTGCTGCTGTTCAGCTGCTAAGTTGTGTCTGACTTTTTGCAACCCCATGAACTGCAGCATGCCAGGCTTCCCTGTCCTTCACTATCTCCAAGAGTTTGTTCAAACTCAGATAATGCATAGATAACCCAGCTTAAAATTCACTTCTTTTGGATGCCTTTCTTGACTCCCCAAACAGTAAATCAAGCCCCCCTCCTCTGATTTCCAGGCACATTAGCTCTGGAGACAGGAAGATAACCCAGCACAAACCAGTTTACTATGTTGCCTTTCTCATATTCTTAACCAGCTAAATGGAAATACCACCTATTACTTTGATACGGTAAAAATTAAATGAATAGGAAATTTATTTAATCTCTACAATTTCAGCACGTATAAAATGGGAATGACCATGATACCTAACTTCATAGAGCTTTGTGAGGACTAAATGAATTACACGTGTCAAGGTTAAAAAAGTACCTGGCTTATAGTAATACTCAATAAATGACAGATGAAAATAAAAATGAGAAGAAATGTAAAAACAATTAAATGAGAAGTGAAACCATAAAGTTAATAGAATAAAATATGGGAGAATATCTTTTCGATCTTGACATAGAGGAGGTATCTTAAACAAGATCCTAAAAGCACACACCATAATATGAAAACCTTCTCAGATTTGACAGTATTAAAATCAAGAGTTTCTACTAAACAAAGTAACAAGACAGATAAAATAACAGATGGACTTACTCTTGGAGAAGAAACTTCAATGTCAAAAACCAAAAGAAGATTTACATTTAGAAAATACAAAAAAACTAAATAAAATAAAATATAAAAAATTTGTTTAAATAAACAAGAAAAATTGGAAACAGTAGAAAAATGAGCAAGTGGTATAACTAAGAAGTTCACAGAAGGGGCAGCCCAAACAATTAATAAAGTACATGAAGAGTAATCAAAGAAATGGAAATTAAATCCCATCAGATCGGCAAAAAATGGGAAAGGGTGGGAAAACAGCAAGTGTTAGTGAGGATGCAAGGAAACAAGGAGACCACTGCTGGTGGGTGCAGACTGGCCACCAGCTGTGGTGCACACTGGAGGGAAAACAGGGTACATTTTCTAGTCATGTACGTCTCCTAGTCATATACCCCAGAGAAACTCAGGGCAACTTTTTACTCATTCGCTAGCTGTGAATTATTAGAAGGATATAAAATAGTCAAAAGATAAAAATATACTTTAAAAAGCCCTGTGATTATACCTGTAAATCAATCATGGGACTCCCAATGCGTCTCTTCCAACCTGCTGTCTTCAAAAGAGATGATAAAACAGCTAGTCCACCCAAAACACCTAAAGCAATCTAAAGTAAAAAAAAAAATTGGGATTTATGTAATTTCATTATGCAATTTCATCAGTGTTCAAAGATACTGTAAATAAAAAGTAACAAAGTGCTCAAAAACAGGCCCAAAACTTAGAAGGTACACTAAAAGGACATAGGCGCCGAACTGAAGAAACTTCCAATGGACAAATCTGGGACAATTTGAGCAAGAAAATAGAAGGTAACGAATTAAAATTACTAGAATAGATAAATATTCATGAGCCCATACTGATTTAATAATAAAAGAATAAATAAATCCACATGGACAAAGGGAGAATTCCTTTTTACAGAATTCTAATCAATATAGAAGAAATGATGGAAAAACACAACCACCACCAGACAAATATCACAGTAATATTTTTTACTGGCCAAGAATTATCAATGGATGCTAAAATTAGAGGGCAAATCAAGTATCTCCCCACAAGACACTTATTAATTATAAGTGGAAAAATACAATGGAGAACTCTGTAGATACATCTTAGCCATACAATCAAAGTTGACATCAATGTTAATAAGATAGGTGTGTGCTAAGTAGCTTTGGTTGTGTCTGACTCTTTGCCATCCTATGGACTGTAGCCTGCCAGACTTCTCTGTCCATGGGATTCTCTAGGCAAGAATACTGGAGTGAGTTGCCCTGTCCTCTTCGAGGGGATCTTCCTGACCCAGGGATGGGACCCAGGTCTCTTATCTCTCCTGCATTGGCAGAAGCATCTTTACCACTAGCGCCACCTGGGAAGTCCATTAATAAGATACACTGACAGCAAGTATCTTCTGATATGACTCCGTGAGAAGGGTATAACATCACTTTCATAGTATGTATGCTGAAACTACATTTAATCATGGGAAAATACCAGACAAAACCAACTGAAGGACAAAATGCCAGTGTTAGGGTCAGTCATGAGACAAAGAATGACTGACGACCCGTCAGACCTAAGGAGACTAAGGAGACACACGATGGTTGGGTCCTGAAACAGAAAAAGGATAGTGAAAAAAAATCTGTAAAATCCAAAGAGTATTCGCATTAGTTAATCTGTTGTTGTTTAGTCACTAAATAATGTCCAACTCTTCATGATCCCATGGACTGAAGCCCGCCAGGCTCCTTTGTCCATGGTATTTCCAGGTAAGAATACTAGAGTGGGTTGTCATTACCTTCTCCAAAGGATCTTCCCAACCCAGGAATCGAACCTGCGTCTCTGCATTGGCAGGTGGGTTCTTTACCACTGAGCCAGCAGGAAAGTCTGGATGAGTTAACAGGACTACATCAATATTAATTTCCTGATTATGACCACAGTACTACAGTCTGCAGCCTGGCGTGCCGCAGGCCCCGGGGTCGCAGAGAGTTGGATACGACTACCGACTGAACAACAGTAACTAGTTGTGTAAGATGCTGATGCTAAGGGAGACTTGGTGAGGGATATGTGGCGGTCTCTTTATTTTGACAACTTTCCTGAACGTGTAAAAAAATTTTGTTTTACTTAAAAAATATACTGTAAGCATTTTGACAGGTTAAAAGAAACTCACATCCGTCTGGACATGTGCTTCTCCTTGATCCATTTCGTATGTGACTGAGAAAGAAACCTGATGTTTAAAAGAAAGCAAATTAGCCATACTGAAGTTATATGATACAAACCTATTTTTACTATAAAAATACATTCACAGTTGCATTTTACCAAAAATATACTTTTAAACTATCAATATTACTAGAGTTGACCTTTACTTATACATAAATAAATACACTTTGGGGAATTACCCACACTACTTTAAATATCCATTTAGAGCATATATTAAAGAAAGAGGGTTTCATTAGAAGGTAGATTAGGTTCATTAACAGCAGTCAAGTCAAATTAATCATATTTCATTTTCTGATAGGTTTCTGTAACTGAGGTATCTGACCTATCCTGTGTATCAAGAGTTCAGTAACTGGCTAAACAATCACATAGGAAGAAGGCAGATTAATCAAAGATGTAGACAAGAATCTCAGGGACACAATTATACAGAGACGAGAGAGAGAAGAATCATAAAGGATGAAGAGAAATAGTGGCATGAGAAACAGGAGAGGGGAGACACCTAAGTCTTACCAGGCTCACAGAACAGGGTCAAGGAGGAGGGGGTCATGAGTAGAGCCAACTGTTGTACGACTGACCCTTGAACAATATAGGGGTTAAGGGGCACCAATTCTGATGCCGTCAAAAATTCAGATAGAACTGTAGAGTTGGTCCTCCACATCCATGAATTGGACCACCTTTGAGGAGTGCTGCAGTACATATTTAGTTATTTAAAAAAAAAAAAGTCCACATATAAGCAGAACCATGCAGTTCAAATCTGTGTTGTTCAAGGGTCAACTGTATAAGTGTAAAGTTAAAGAAATAAAGCCAGTGTATGTGGAATACCTTGCTGACTTCATGTAAGAGGTTTTCAAAGAAGCAAAATGGCAGGACCCAAACTGCAAATGACAAAAGAATAAATGGTTGGGAATCAAGGAAAGACACATGATATCAAGCTGAATTGTTGGCAGAGCTGACAGAAGATTTTATGGTTTGGTTGTGCTAATTTGTTTTTAAGATGGGGCAACCTGAAAGGCAAAGGAAGCTGGCCGAATAAAAGGTCGGGGGTGAAACAGGAGAAAATACACATTAATATATTATAATAAAATATATAAAATTAAATGGAAGAAAATATCCTAAACAAGTAAGGGTTGAAAATTCACTTAAGAAAGTGGGAAGGGTCCTTTATTCTTAGAAATAGGAACCAGAGTCAAGAAAGATAATGAAACAGAGATACTGAAGTATTAAAGAGGAAATCTGAGGGAATTCATATTGGATGGTTTTGGTCTGTTCAGAAAAACAGGAAGATAGGTTATTTGCAGAGATGGTAAGGGAGCAGAAATACAGCTGGATGCTCAAAATGAATGTAGAACTTCTACAATAGCTGTCATGAGAAATTAAGAAATGATGAAAACCATGCATTCTATAACTAGAATGATTGAGGTGGGCTTCCTCAGTATAGTTCTATGATTCTCTCAACTTTTTTCCTATCGCTTATTTTCCAATTTGTCAAAACAGTTTAGATACATTTTCGACAAGAAAAATATTTAAAGAAAACACCCAGAAGTGTTTTATATTAAGATAAATATACTCTTAACTACCCAAAAATGACATTCCAGGAAAATTTAAACAAGGCAGTCTTTTGTTGTTACTCAGCATGTTCCTGGATTTTCTCCTCTCATTACAGTGTATATAAATTCAAGCAACAGAAACGAATTTTAACATCAAATCAGGTAATAAAAATGAGGATGTGAAACCTCTAAAAGTCATATTGTGTGCCTACTTTTCGCTTTATGAAAGCCTGAACCCAACAGTAGCGGAGTAGAAGTACAAGCTCAACAGAGAGGCCAAAAACACTGGCCAAGGAACTAGAAAATTAAAATTCAGAAAAGTAAAACAGTGGAAATTAAAAGCTATTAGTGAGTCTGGGAGGTTAGGAATGTTCACCTTCCAATTGTCATGCTTCTGGAGGAGACGGGGGATGAGGAAGAGGTCTAGAAGGATTAGATCTGGTCCCGACCTCCATCCTCTCTTATTACCCTTTTAAGATAAATATACTCTTAACTACCCAAAAATGACATTCCAGGAAAATTTAAACAAGGCAGTCTTTTGTTGTTACTCAGCATGTTCCTGGATTTTCTCCTCTCATTACAGTGTATATAAATTCAAGCAACAGAAACGAATTTTAACATCAAATCAGGTAATAAAAATGAGGATGTGAAACCTCTAAAAGTCATATTGTGTGCCTACTTTTCGCTTTATGAAAGCCTGAACCCAACAGTAGCGGAGTAGAAGTACAAGCTCAACAGAGAGGCCAAAAACACTGGCCAAGGAACTAGAAAATTAAAATTCAGAAAAGTAAAACAGTGGAAATTAAAGCTATTAGTGAGTCTGGGAGGTTAGGAATGTTCACCTTCCAATTGTCATGCTTCTGGAGGAGACAGGGGATGAGGAAGAGGTCCAGAAGGATTAGATCTGGTCCCGACCTCCATCCTCTCTTATTACCCCTCCTCAGGCAGGGGCGCTTCAATCGCAGGGCGAGGCAGAGCTCGGCCTTTGCCAGGCTCCTTCTTTGGTACGGCCTGCTTTCAGTGTGTACGTGGTCTCACTTCCACACACAGGCCCTTCCAGGCAGGGGAGGACTCGGGTTCTGGGGTTAAGTTTAACCGAGTTGGGAAACAGTCAGAAGACTGGCTGTCGGTCCAAACTGCATTCTCTATTTCACTTTAGTGCTACTAGTTACAAAGCTAAAAATTAGATCCGCTTTCTGCCTGTTTAAGTGTGTCTCTATCAAGTGGGCAAGACTGGTGAGAAGAGAAACACACATGCCCACGTAAGGCTTGAGTTCCTGGTTTAGTTAGACAAGGAGGCAAAATCTTAACAGAGCAAGGTGGCCAAAGAGAATGAGAGGAGATGCCATACGGCTCAGCACGTCCCGGCATCCAGAACAGGGAGGCCCAGCGGCTGGTGACACTACCCGCTGACAAACTTAATTCTTGCCTTTTTATATGCAGAGTCTGTAAGAACTCACCTCTTACACCATTAGTAAGAAGTAACTGTCTTGACTATATAAAGTTTATTTAAATTTAATGCTTATTTAAAACTCTGAAAAGGACTAATAGTCTTTTGATCATAATGCAGACTCTCTCAGTTTTACACTAACACATAGAGAGGCAAAGACCAAGAAGGAGCTCACCTTCACAGACTGGCTGTCGGGGTCTTTGATATCGATGTCACTGTAGGCAATGGTAATTAACGGAGGGTAAATGTTTCCATTTTTTGTGTTGGGTACAAGGTGGATGCTGTTTAAAAGAAAATTCATTTTTAGTTAAAAATACACTGGGGCCCTTAAACATACATTTAACTTACTGTTTCTCCTAAATGTGGTATGAGTAGTCTTGGTGATCTCAGAACCAGCAGTTATTAAAAACTAGAGAAGGTTAAGCATAAAGTAATGGTACCAACACAGGCTATCTGAAGTGATCAAAACTTGTTATTAAAATACACCGTCAAAAAACGCGTCCTGATCTAGGTCCTACAAAGTTTACAAATAAAATCAATGAAGAACTGTGTACCACTTTTGAGGACTTAAAGTGATGCCTAGAGAAAGGCAGATAATATCCTGATTTTGAAAAAAAGATGAATTCTTGGTGACTTCCCTGGTGGTCCAATGGCTAAGATTCCACACACCCAACGCTGGGGCCAGGTTCAGTCCCTGATCACGGAACTAGATCCCACATGCCACAACTAATGATTCCACATGCCACAACTAAGATCCGGTACAGCCAAATACATAAATAAAATAAAAATAAATATAAAAAAAGATGAATTCTTAAAGATAACGTGTCATATCTAGTACTATCTATGGCATATAATAGGGTACATTTTGCTGAATTGAGTGCATTAGTAACATACCATCTGTAAACTCAGAAAGGAAAATGCTAAGTACCAGTGGCCAACATGGTTTCATCAGTATAAAGTCAGACCTGACTAGTTTCAACTTCATTTCCACTGGGGAATCTACATTGGCAGATTGAGGGAATGCTAAAAACAGCACAGGCAGATTTCAGAAAGGTATAGGACAGAGCTTCTGTACTGCCTACCTCATGAAGATTGTCGTGAAAATCAAAATGAAAAAACAATGAAAAAGCAGTGTATGTTGAAACACCATAAAGATGATGGTGTGGCTTTCATCAGTGTATTCAAGGTGCACATCATAAGATACTGGAGTGGGAAAGCCGGATAAGGTTAGAGAGAGGAATCTCACAGTGGAGAAGAGACGGTGAGAGCTGCATGGCGCTACCCTACGGCAGGGCCATCATCCAAGCATCCGAGGAAGAGCGAGGTGTTGGTAACCAGTGAGGGCCAACCTGGAGCAGTGGTTGCTGAAGGAGATGGAGCTACAGGAGGCCCGCCTGCTGCAGTCATCCAGAGGGCTCTAACTCACCCGCGTCGGCCCGTGCATCTTCACCGCTCCCCACCTCTCAACTCGTTCTAACTTGCCAAGTCTAGAGTGGGGCTTAGGATATGGATTTTGGCAAACTCTTGAAGCCCGTCTGAAGTAATTATCCCCTCTATTAATCTATCCCAATCTATACAGACATCTAAGAACACATTATGTGTCATTCCAGTTCAGGTGTTCTTACTGTTTTCATCTGACAATTACAGGTCAACACTTTCACTATGACATTTTTCCATATACTCCAAGCCTCATTCAGTTAATTAGACATTTGTTTACCTCAGTGATATTTGGGTGGCGACTCTAATTAATCTTGGCTGGCTTCCTAAGTCATTTTCCCGTCCACTTAGTGTATCCACTAAGAAAATGCGCCGAGTCAGAAGCCACTTGCCCGAACTACTGTCTTTTATCAATAAAAAAAAAAAAGATGGGTTTAAAAAAATACTTTCAATTGTTTAAGATGGCACTCAAGGTGAAGATTACTAGACAAATTTAAAACATAAAATTAGTGCACTTTGTTTTAACAAGATGGTTGCAAAAACAACTCCTGCTGTGAGAAATTCCTACTAATAGCGTTCCCCACCTGCACTTGAATGTTTTCTGATTGTCTGGACTTTTCATCAGTTTGGAAGGATTTTCCCTGCAAATTACCTGAATAAATAGGATTTTATAAAATGAGAAACAACAAAAGAAACTAATTTGTCCAAAAAGCAGCTCAAGGATGGTTTGAAGAAGCCCTGATGTTACAGTTCTACTGTTTTTCTCAGGATAAACTTTCAGGAATGATAAAATTTCTTAATAAAAAGCCTGATATATTTAGTAAATAAGGCTTCCTTGGTGGTTTAGACAGTAAAGACTCTGCCTGCGATGCAGGAGACACAGATTTGATCCCTGGGTCGGGAAGATCCCCTGGAGAAGGGAAGAGCAACCCACTCCAGTATTCTTGCTTGGAGAATTCCATGGACAGAGGAGCCTGGCAGACTACACTCCATGGCATCACAAACAGTCGGATACAACTAGTGACTAAGCACACTGAGTAAATACACCAACAACCTTACTGTTTTACTGCGGGGCATGCTACATAAAACCTTACAATCAGGGACTTCCCTGGTGGTACAGTGGCTAAGGCACCGTGCTCCCAAGGCAGGGGGCCCAGGTTCGATCTGTGGTCAGGGAACTGAGATCCCACATGCTGCAACTAAGACCGGGTGCAGCCAAATAGATTAACATTTTAAAAAAACAAACAAGCTTACCATCATAGAGAGTCCATTCAACCCACTCCAGTATTCTTGCTTGGAGAATTCCATGGACAGAGGAGCCTGGCAGACTACACTCCATGGCATCACAAACAGTCGGATACAACTAGTGACTAAGCACACTGAGTAAATACACCAACAACCTTACTGTTTTACTGCGGGGCATGCTACATAAAACCTTACAATCAGGGACTTCCCTGGTGGTACAGTGGCTAAGGCACCGTGCTCCCAAGGCAGGGGGCCCAGGTTCGATCTGTGGTCAGGGAACTGAGATCCCACATGCTGCAACTAAGACCGGGTGCAGCCAAATAGATTAACATTTTAAAAAAACAAACAAGCTTACCATCATAGAGAGTCCATGACTTTTCTTATAACCTGTGGTTTATTGAGCTATGTTGGTAGACTTATTTATTGATTTCAGCTCAGAGAAAGAGTGGTGTGTATGGATGCCTTACCTTGGTTCACAAACATTTTCTTGTGCTGAAGATTTAAGTTTAACACAGGCACAGCCCAAATGTATTGGTGTTGACTCTCATCAGTATATTCAAGGTACACGTCATAAAATGTAGGAGTGGGAAAGTCAGTTAAGATCTTAGAGATAGGAATCTCACACTGAAAAATAAAATTAAAAATAAAAGTACCCAAATTGAAAGTTAGAAAGCATATTTATTATCTTTAAAAGATTTGTAATTGTAAAAGAAAGTATCTTCCAACTATACTGTTTATACACATTTTCATATGTCTTTTAAAACATGAATACTATATATGATTCTTTTATAAGGGCCAAAATAACAGTAAAGAATCTTGAATCTTGTCCTACAACCCAGCTGGAGAGGCTATACATTCATTCTCAACTGTAACTGTAGAGCAATAAAAAGGTTTAAAAACTCCTATCCTGTGGGGTGAGGTCCCAACTCTTTCTCCGGATGAACACTGGTTATGATCTGACTCCCCTTAATAGTGCCAGGTTCATCTCCCACTGCTTCCTCTTTGTCTCTGGTGCCGCCACACTAACCTACTTACAGTCTCTAAGTACGCTAGGCTGCTCTGCATCTCTCTGACACTGCAAACGGTGCTCCTGCCTGGTATTCCCTTCCCCACTGTGCTTCCTGGTAAACTCATATGCATTCTGCAGGCTCAAGCGTCACTCACTGCGTAAAGCCTTTCAAACTTCCCTAGGAACTGTTAAGGACCCTTCTTTGAGCCAACATGGTTCCTTGTTCATATCTATTGACCAACACATCACATTCTTTTCAATTCTTTGTCTATATAGCTGTTTTCTCTACTAGGCTGTGAACTCCCTGAGAGGCAACTGGGTTCGATGGAAAAACCACAGTTTTCAAGCCTAACAGAACATTTACTTGATGAAAGAACTTGAACAAATTACCTAATATTACTGGCAACATTTCCTCATCCACAAAACACAACTAGTATGTATTTTACAAAGCTATTTCATGGATCAGATGAGATAAAAATGATAAAATGCTGAGGACAGAGCAGTGGCATTTAAAAAGTATTGATTATTCTGGCCCAAAGTAGATACACAACAGTTTTTTAAAGTAATACAAGTCATTTCTGATAATAAAAGCAAATTCAAGTTCATGATAGAAAATCTGGAAAATGTAGAAAAGAAAGAAAATAATCTGTAATCCCACCATCCAGAGATAACCACTGTTAAAAACGTTTCTTTTTCTCATCTGTTTTCCCCAATGGTGCTTTTTGTTGTTTTAACAAAGCTGGAATCACAGTTTTGTTCTGTGGTATGTGTATAAGCATTTTATCAAGAAGTATTTTTGTAGACTATTGAAAGTCTTTCAAATGTTTAACGGCTCATAATATTGCTTTGTCCCATACTGTAGTTTTAAAATGCATTACCAAAGGAAGGAAGGTCAGGGAGGGAGGGAGGCGAGCATGGAGGGAGAGAAAAGGAAGCATTTTGTTACTGGAGGGTGGAGGGAGGAGGCAGTATAACACTTTATTGTTTATTAAAAATGAAGTACTTCTACTTCATTCTAAAATGCTCAAAAGTAGAGATTATTTTTAAGACCTATATGCCAGAAGCAAATACACAATTATGATGTTTAAGACTCTATGGATGACAAGGTACTGTTTTCAAGCTGTTTATATTAATAAAAATCATTCATAAATTATTCATTAGCCTGCAATGCAGGAGTCCCAGGTTCGATCCTTGGGTCAGGAAGATCCTCTGGAGAAGGAAATGGCAACCCACTCTAGTACTCTTGCCTAGAAAATTCCATGGATGGAGGAGCTACAGTCCATGGGGTTGCAGAGTCGGAAATGACTGATCAATTTCACTTTNTTATATTAATAAAAATCATTCATAAATTATTCATTAGCCTGCAATGCAGGAGTCCCAGGTTCGATCCTTGGGTCAGGAAGATCCTCTGGAGAAGGAAATGGCAACCCACTCTAGTACTCTTGCCTAGAAAATTCCATGGATGGAGGAGCTACAGTCCATGGGGTTGCAGAGTCGGAAATGACTGATCGATTTCACTTTCACTTTCTTTTCGCAAAAACTTACTAATTTTAAAAATTCAATAATTATTCCAATTATTGCTGATGTGAAAAATGAAGCCAAAATGTAGACTGCCTAAAACAGTTCCAACTTACACTTTGTTGATAAGTTGTTCCAAAGGAATAAGCAGCATTTAGTCTCGTCTCTGTGTCTGGACAAAGCTACAACAAAAGAACACAAGGGATAAATATGTCTCACGAATCTTTTCTTTGCTTATAGGTAAGGGTTCTCAAGACTTAACATGGATATATACTTTATATAATACTTATTTAATGCTATCAAGGGAGTGAAAAATTAAGGGGGCATCTCTGTTATAACTTAAAGTAGTTTTAAGAAATTCCAATTTAAAACAAAACAAGAAAAATCAACTCTAGCAAGCAAACTGATGCTCTATTCAAGCAATAATCTAGTTTTTTCCTCATCTTTGCCTCAGTCAAAAATAACACGTTAGGGATTCTCTCTAGAATCATACTCACCTGTAAAATCCCTCCTTCTAAAGTTTGCCACTTGAGAAAATTTCCTCTCACATCATAAGAAGCAGCAACAAACTTCAGTCTTGTATTCTGCTTAAAGAAAAACAAGAATAAAAAAATGTCACATACTCTGAAAGTCTATGAATATATATAATGATCTATAAAAACTTTCAGAGTTCAGACTTTCAGAGTATATACAATAGTCTATACAAATTTTTTCATTGCCAAATGATCTTTTCTTTTTCTAGAGACTCAATATTGAATTCATCAATCATTACTTTGAGGAAAAATTAATCAGTGTATCTCTCTGATTAAACACACTTAATATAAATGGACTGGGTTTTTGCACAAAAACTATTACTTCAGAATTGAGAGGCAGTGACAGATAACTTCTTTTCAAGCCTGTTAGATGAGTGTGTGTGTGCGTGAATGGGGGATGATCAATCATTACTTTGAGGAAAAATTAATCAGTGTATCTCTCTGATTAAACACACTTAATATAAATGGACTGGGTTTTTGCACAAAAACTATTACTTCAGAATTGAGAGGCAGTGACAGATAACTTCTTTTCAAGCCTGTTAGATGAGCGTGTGTGTGCGTGAATGGGGGATGAATAGAGGAGGAAATAATCTATTCTTTCATTCTAGAAGGTCAAAAAAATGAAGGTAAGAATTTGGACCTGTGACATGCTAAGGAAACACACAGAATCCCACCCAGTCTTTGGCAGCCCTTTTGAAAAATGTGGAGATATAGGACAGAAAAGGCTTTGTGTTTGGTGATGAAACCCCTCCCAACCCACAGGTACTTCTTGCCGCCATAACACACAATCCAGAGGTACCCACACACTCAAGTAAGAAAACGAGACTCTGTATTGTTTAGTTCCTCAGTAGCTAATACTTAGATTTAGTCACTAAAGTTTTTAAAATCTATCAAAAATTATGTCTAGTAATATTCTTGTTACTTTTCAAAATTATAAATCAAAATGTAGTTAACCTTCAATAATATAGAGATTTGTACCTGGTTTTCCCCTTTAAAACTGAAATTTGTAGGAAGAGGTGTAGTACTAAGTATTTGAGGTGCTAATCCTAGCTGGTCTCCATAGAACAGCCATGGAAGATTCTGTCTCCTATAAACAATCACAATTGTTTTAATAATGGGGGAACAGTCTTAGTACATATTCGTGAAGGTAACTGTACTGAATTTGGTTCATTGATTAGAATAACCTTACCAAAAGGAAACAGAATGAACAGTGCCCAGTGCAGCAGTATTTTCAAAGATAACCTGAAACAATCCACATGCATCAAAAGTAGAGGAGTCATAATAATTCATGTTCATCACACACATATTTCCGAGAGCTTGGCAAGATGTCAGATTGCCATACACCTACAGGAAAACAATGACAAAGAAATATATGGACTTTAATATCCTAAACAAAAGTTGATACAAAAATTATGCTTAGTTTTAATTTAATTATGCTTAGAATTTGAATTCTGCAAATTCTTTTTTTGGATATTCTTTTGCTTTTAATACCTTTTGTCTAATTAAAGTAGAAAAGAACTTTCCATATGGCAGGTTAATAATTTATAAATTTTACCTGAAATTTTAGGTGAAAATATAAAGACAAGCAACTGAATGAAGAAGAACCAACTAAAAACCTACAGCATGACATTTTAAAAAACTATTACATGAAATAATTATATTTGAAAGAATAATAACTGGTTCCTAATATTAGAATCAGACACGACTGAGCGACTGAACTGAACTGAACTATTAGAATAGATATCTAACCTATTTTTATTTTATTTAATCTATTCTATATCTATTGCATATAAATCTAATCTATTTTAAGTAATTTGTTTTACGAACAACAAAATCTGTTGAGCTTGACTCTCAAACGTCTTTCTCAATTTTCTCTTTCAGGAAAAGACCACTTCGTTTTTACAGTTATTCAAATAAAAATCATTGCAGTAATCTTCTTTCTCTCCCTTCTCATATCCAACTCATCACTAAACCTTGTTGGCTCAATTTTAAACATATATATCCAGAAGCTTAACACTTCTTTCATTTCCATGGAACCACCCTTGTCCAAAGGTCCATTTTCTCTCACTTGGATTACTCTAATAACCTTCTAATTGGTGCCCCTGCTTGTCTTTGCCCTAACAAAACCTACTTTCCATGCTAGAATGATCTTTTTCAAAACCTGACGCCAACCACTGTTTTCCTTTGCACAAAATCGTCTACATCCCTTCCAGCAAACTCTAGGTCTCACAGTCATTCCCTTCATCCTTCAACTCATTTCTCCACTTTCCCTGCTCACTGCTCTGGCCACTTAGATCTCCCTCCTGTTTCTTTAGCATGAATATGCCAGAGAACCCCTGCTTTGGGACCTCTGCACTCACTTACTGTGGTCTCTGCTTAGAATTCTCTTCCCCTAGATATTTTCATGGCTCACTTCCACTTCCAAGTCTTGGCTCAAATATCATACTCTCAGAGACGCCTGTCCTGACCATCCTCCATAAGTTAGGACCACCTTCTACTCTCTATGCTCTTTATCCCAATTTGCTTGTCTTTATAGCACTTGACATCACTGACAATTGCTTACAATTCCACACGGGATTTTTCTCTGTCTTTTCCTAAAATAGATAACTTACAAGATTTCAGAACAGGGCCTGGCATACAGTAGGTCATCAACAAACATTTACTAAATGATAGTACGAATCAGTTTCCCCTAACATTCAATTTCAGCTAAGTAAGTCTGGACATATTTATGTATAATAAGTGTGAAATGAATAACATATTCTTTATTAGTCTCTTTCAGTCCACTTAGAAAGGGTTTTAATAGAATATGACCAAGGAGATATATCTACTTAGAAAAGCTTTATTAACTGGGGAAAAAAAATGGTTCCAGTTTCTTTGAAATGAAATAAAAACTATTTTCTAGAAATTCAAACATACCCAACAAGCAGCTGCTGATGACTGCAAATACTTCGCAAACCATTCTGAAGTGAAAGATATGCCCTGTAAAAAAAAGATGAATTTTAATTTTACATTTAAATAGAAATTCCTTAACCCTACACACTTAGGAAGACATTACTGTGCACATTGCTGAGTGGGAAATAACTAATATTACTTTCCCAGTGTTATCAGAAAAACAGACTCTAATAAGAATAAAAGAATTAATTCCAACCAATGTCAGTAATTACAAGTAGGACTGAATTACAAAATCACATCACTCAGAAAAGATACAAGGAAATAAAGTATGCTTATAATAATAATTTAAAAAACCTATTATGCCCATTTCACTAAAATGAAAATCAAAGTGCCAAAGAATAAAAGAAAAATTAGATCTTGACTTACATTTGGTTAATATTTGGTGATTTAGGATTATTACACTGTATTAAATTGCAAGTAATAAAAAAGAAATATTTGTGAATGATTTCTAAGCAACAGGAGATTGGGGATACACAGAGAAACTAACATTTAAAATCTCCAAAGTGGTGATTCTCAAACAATGATGAATATCAGAATTAACTGTGGAATTTCCTGAAAACAGAAAATGCCTGGCTTCATTCTAAACCAAATGAATCAGAATCTCTACAAAGAGACCAAGGCACGCATGTCCTCTGAAACTGCAGATACAGGCCTTCCTCTAGTTAAGAACCACTGCTGTAAAGCTCATCTGCATATACTGCTAAAAAATGAGACACTGAGAAACACCATCCGTAGTAAATTCTCTGAACATGGAAAAGGTGATAAAACCAAATTATATGAAATATGGCACTATAACTGTCCAAGAAATCTAAAATAAAATTATTATGAGTCACTACTTTCATCTCCTCAACAAGCAAAAATTCTCATTTTGTAAAAAAAATCATATGTGTAGAACATTGGCTAACACACACAAAAGACCTAGTAAAAATGGAAAGTATGGACAACAGTACTGGCAAGTGCATGCAAAATGAAGCCACAGACAAGTGCCAAGGATAAAGCTGCATGATCCTTTATAAAACAATATCCACATACTTTAACCCAGGAATTTAAAAACACTTAGGACATGTGCCTTAAGTCAATAGTCTCTCCAAAAGGAAAAACACATCTATGTGCATAAAATGGTTGACAGCAATATTAATAACAAAAAACCTAAATATTCAATAGACATACAATTACATGAATTTCAATGCATAAACTAGAGTATTATGTGACAATTTAAAATTATAATTATTGGTTGAGCCTGGAACATGGTATAGAGAAACCAAGGTAGTGCCTGAAGACTGAAGGAGACATGTTAAAATAACACAGAAGCTATACCAAAGGGAAGTCCAAATTTGGGACAATTTGAGTTTTGAAAATTTGACCACTGCTGAACAAATCTGGAAAGCTCAGCAGTGGCCACAGGACTGGAAAAGGTCAGTTTTCATTCTAATCCCAAAGAAAGGCAATGCCAATGCTCAAACTACCACACAAATGCACTCATCTCACAAGCTAGCAAAGTAATGCTCAAAAATTCTCCAAGCCAGGCTTCAACAGTACGTGAGCCACGAACTTCCAGATATTCAAGCTGGATTTAGAAAAGGCAGACGAACTAGACATCAAATTGCCAACATCCACTGGATCATTGAAAAAGCAAGAAAGTTCCAGACAAACATCTATTTCTGCTTTACTGACTATGCCAAAGCCTTTGACTGTGTGGATCACAACAAACTGTGGAAAATTCTTAAAGAGATGGGAATACCAGACCATCTGACCTGCCTCTTGAGAAACCTATATGCAGGTCAAGAAGCAACAGTTAAAACTGGACATGGAACAACAGGCTGGTTCTAAATAGGAAAAGGAGTCCGTCAAGGCTGTATATTGTCACCCTGCTTATTTAACTTCTATGCAGAATACATCATGAGAAACGCTGGCTGGATGAAGCACAAGCTGGAATCAAGATTGCCAGGAGAAATATCAATAACCTCAAATACGCAGATGACACCATCCTTATGGAATAAAGCAAAGAACTAAAGAGCCTCTTGATGAAAGTCAAAGACAGTGGAGAAGCTGGCTTAAAACTCAACATTCAGAAAATGGATATCATGGTATCTGGTCCCATCTCTTCATGGCAAATAGTTGGGGAAACAATGGAACTGTTGGAAATAAATGGAAATAAAAATAAAGTGACAGACTTTAATTTTGGGGCTCCAAAATCACTGCAGATGGTGATTGCAGCCATGAAATTAAAAGACACTTGCTCCTTGGAAGAAATGTTATGACCAACCTAGACAGCACATTACTTTGCCAAAAAAGGACCATCTACTCAAAGCTATGGTTTTTCCAGTAGTCATGTTATGGATGTGAGAGTTGGACTATAAGGAAAGCTGAGTGCCAAAGAATTGATGCTTTTGAGCTGTGGTGTTGGAGAAGACTCTTGATAGTTCCTTGGACTGCAAGGACATCAAACCAATCAATCCTAAAGGAAATCAGTCCTAAATATTCATTGGAAGGGCCTATGCTGAAATGCAAGCTCCAATACTTGGGCCACCTGATGCAAAGAACTGACTCACTGGAAAAGACCCTGATGCTGAGAAAGACTGAAGGCAGGAGAAGGGGATGACAGAGGATGAGATGGTTGGATGGCATCACCAACTCAATGGACATGAGTTTGAACAAGCTCCGGGAGTTGGTGATGGACAGGGAAGCCTGGCGTGCTGCAGTCCATAGGGTTGCAAACAGTCCTATGCAACTGAGCAACTGAACTGAACCGAACTGAGCTTTGAAAAGAAGAACAACAGTGACAGTTCATAACATACTGTGATACCAGGGGTTTTCAGAAAAGCTAAAGAGAAAAAAAAGCACAGAGAGAAAAGAAAGCACTCTATAGAAGACTGCTAACTTAAAAATATAAAAAGGAACAATAAAATTGTGAAACCATTTTGATATAACCAATATAATAACTGATTCAGATAAGATTAATCAATGACTGCTAAAAAGGATATGTATATAGTCTCACAGTAAAATCTCAGACTAACTTATTAGTCACAGTACCTTTACAAAGGGGAGGAAAGGCAGACAGGACCGTGCCCAGCCAGTCAAATTTAGCATCACCAATAACTGGATATCCTGACATTATGTGCTCTATGTTATGATACAATGAACTATACACAGAACCCATGTCATATTTTTCCAAAAAGATGTTTCACAGAGTCTAATCATAAGAAAAAAATGAGAAAAATGCATTTTTTTTTTTTTAACTTCTCTGCAATAAAGTTTTTTCAAAATTAAAGTTGGGAAAACAAACCAAGATGTAAGCTCATTGTCTTTGGGGAAAGGGAATGTGAAGACACTGACTCAAATATTTGGAAATTCTTTATTGACTGTCTGATATATTACTATAGAGGACTAGATGTTTCTCTTAGAAATTACACAAAACAATAAAATAAACACAGAAATAGTTATAGATCTGAGTATGTATTCGCACGGCCTTCCCAGGTGGTACAGTGGTAAAGAATCCGCCTGCCAATGTAGCAGACACAAGAGCAGTGGGTTCAATTCCTAGGTCAGGAAGATCCCATGGAGTAAGAAATGGCAACCCAATCCAGTATTCTTGCTTGGAAAATTCCATGAACAGAGGAACCTGGTGGGCTTAAGTCCATGGGGCCTCAAAGAGTCAGACACAACTGAGCAACTGAGCACACACTCACATACACGTTTATACATAATGTGTGTATATATTTTCTAGCTACGTCTGCTAATGAGGGCATATTAAGCATGGTAATCTTTGTTTCTAAATATTATCCTTAAGAGCTTCTTAGAGAAATAGCTGTTTCTAGGACCGAAGCAGGAAAAGTATAAGATGAGCCTGGAAATCTTGTTGTGCCAGACAGGAAATGCTCCAAGAAAGATACAGGTATGTCCAAAAGACACAGGAACAAACTCAAAGGGCTTCTAATGGCCAAACCTATGACAATTTGGGCAACAATGGACTGAAGCTCATTTTAGCCCCAAATTAATTACCAAAGGAAGAAAAGCAGAAATATCCTTAATACTAGAACAAAAAAACTGAAGCATACTCACAAGCTCTCCATAACGTGCAGTTGAAATCATACGTAGAGGAAAATTCCCTGTGCTGCTGAAACACAATCCCCCTGTCTTCATAAATAAATAAGAAAAAAAAAACAGTTTATGTAAGAATATCAGCAATTCAATTTAAAAATATATATATTATTATTGTAATTAGCCTTACTAAAATGTTAGGTTCTGAACATGCACAGGACCTGCTGGTATTAATGAATGTTGGTTCACATCGGACACACCTGTAAATACAACAAAAATTATTTTAAAACATTAATGAACTAGCTCTAATTTAATTGAGAGCTTATCTTTCTAACTTAATAGATTAGAATAGATTCATTCAACAAAGCAATTACTTGCAATAAAGTAAACATATCAAAAGTATACACTACTCTGTATTATAAGGCAAGGTATAAATAAAATCAATAATATATATAAATATAGTACCTAGAAAACACTAAGTAGATTGCAAATAAAAGTTATTATTATATGCTATATATTATAGATTATGTACAAATTATATAACATCAATAATAAAACAAAAATATCTAAAAATAGCTACTTTTTACTGAGCACTTACTCTATAGTACTTAGCTAAAAACTTTAGGTATGTAAAGTATGTTTCTGAGCTGTGGTAATAGCCTATGAAGTGGGTGGCATGTTCAGCTTCTGAAAACAAGAACACTGGCTTAACAAACAAAGGTCAAACAACCAGCAAGAGACAGAAACAAGATTTAAATCTTCTTTGCGACCTATGGACTATATATTCCACGGAATTCTCCAGGCCAGAATACTGGAGTGGGTGGCCTTTCCCTTTTCCAGGGGATCATCCCAACCCAGGGTCTCCCACAATGCAGGTCTCCCACAATGCTGGCAGATTCTCAACAAGCTGAGCCACCTAGGAAGCCCATTTAAATCCTATTCTGTCTCATTCTCGGACCTCAGCTTCTTTACCTGTTAATGCCTACTTCTAGCCTAAGGATGGAGAAGGCAATGGCACCCCACTCCAGTACTCTTGCCTGGAAAATCCCATGGACGGAGGAGCCTGGTGGGCTGCAGTCCATGGGGTTGCTAAGAGTCGGACACGACTGAGCGACTTCCCTTTCAATTTTCCCTTTCATGCATTGGAGAAGGAAATGGCAACCCACTCCAGTGTTCTTGCCTGGAGAATCCCAGGGACGGGGGAGCCTGGTGGGCTGCCGTCTACGGGGTCACACAGAGTCGGACACGACTGAAGTGACTTAGCAGCAGCAGCAGCCTAAGGAATATGATACGAAAGACACAAATTCTATGTAAATAAGATATTAATGAAGATAGCACCCAGCATACTGCTTACCTGTTTCCTAAAGCATTTGCTACTGTAAAAGAGTTTTCACCTTCATCACAGAGCTCACAAGTTGCTTGAGACAACAATGTTCCATTAACATTTCTTTCCACTAAACAATTTAGAAACAATAAGATGTAATTCATAATCAATATATAAGCTTCTATACACTTAGTAAAACCCATTTGTAACTATTCCAATAATTCTCAAAACAACTTGTTAGAACAAAATGTATGTCAATACCTTACATAAAGTATTGAAAAGTGAAGCCTTTCCCATTCCCACATTAAAAAAAATAATAATACAGAAATTTCCAAATCATCATCATCATAAATTATTTTCCTTAAAAAAATTTCTTTCCTTTTACCTGCATACTCCTGTTACACTGGATTTGGGGAAACAAGTATTTTCACAGACTTCTGCTAAGTTTCTCAACTTAAGAGGGCTTTTGGTGGTATGTATTATAAATTCACATACTCTATAATACTAAAACTTCATTTTTAGATACCTAGCCTACAGAGACACTTGACTATGTAGATAAGAATATTCATCAAAATATTACTAATTAGAAAACAATCTAAATATTTAAAATAGCAAAAAGTTATAAAATACCACAGAGTGGATTAAAAAGAATGAGGTAGATCTAAATGGTATGATCTTAATCATACCATTAACTGAAAAGAGTATGCTAGAGAACATTCTTTGCCTATGATATAGCC
>SJYT01037275.1:333356-383138 GCA_006410635.1 Cephalophus harveyi
GCTATACATTATAACTATGTACTGACTACTATTAACTACTAAGAACTAAAGGCAATAGTTCTTTGTTGTGATTTTCAATTCAAATGAGCTTTTATTACCATGATTAATATTGTCATCCAGTTTTTCAATTTGCCAAGATAAAATGCAACAAAATTCAACATTATTGAATCTACAAACAGGTAATTAATAGTTTACCCTTACCTGTTCTAAAATAATTATTCTAATTTAAAAAACTTCAAATAATTAGCTTTTAGCAATTAAGTTATGATCCAAAATGGATGAGTCTTATGGTAAATAAATATACTTAAAGTTGTTTAAATTTTAAGATCTTTTTTAATCCACTAATAGTTTGGAGAAGGAAATGGCAACCCACTCCAGTATTCTTGCCTGGAGAATCCCAGGGACGGAGGAGCCTGGTGGGCTACAGTCCATGGGGTCGCAAAGAGTCGGACAGGACTGAGCGACTTAACTAACTACCTACCTAACTAACTAATAGTTTGTACTAGTAAAGACTTCTGATAAAATATGACATCACCCAAAACTGGACTTACATGATTTAGAAAAAAATCTGGGGTAAAAATACAGTAATTTTATTACAAACATGGATATAAACAAAATAAATAGAAAACAATGGTAATAACAAAACAATGACACAAATTATGCTAAGTTTTGGTTGAAAAGAATGGATATATCAAGAAATGCCCCTGTATTTGTTAATACATTTATACATATAGGACTATTTAAAAATTATGATAGCTTAGTTGTGTATATGTGCGTGCTTCGTCATATCTGATTCTTTGCGACTCAGTGGACTGTAGTCCGCCATGGGATTTTCCAGGCAGGAATACTGGAGAGGGTTTTCATTTCTTACTCCAGGGGATCTTCCCAACCCAGGGATCGAACCTGCATCTCCTGTGTCTCCTGTATCGTAGGTGAGTTCTTTGCCACTTGAGCCATCAGGGAAGCCCCACAAGCTTAGTGACATCACTGAAAGCTTAGTCTGCTTTGGCACCATTTCATATTAGTAGCTTTTGCTCATCATAATTCAGCTAGGGTCAATATTTCCAAAAACTTCAAGTATGAAAATGATCATCAAACCTATAAGTACTAGTCCTAAACCAGGACAAATGGTAAATATTAAATTCCCAGATTAAATCTTTTTAAAATACAATAATGAGAAGAGGTAATATTGCATTTTGAAAAAAAAATGAGAAGAAATATTACTATGAAAGTTAGAATTGCCACACTAAGAGTCTTAATTATTCAAAATGATTGGAAACACAGGAGAGCGCCGAGATATCGAAGTACTGGTTGTGGCCGCACGTCTCCGGCTGCCGGAAAGGGAAAAAGAAGGTCTGAGCTTGTGAGACGCGAGGGAGGACCAGCAAGAGGAACAGAGTCACACTCGCAGCCGACAGGGCGGACCCGGCGGCCATCGCCCCCGCAGGCCCGCGGCCTCCCGTCGCCATGGTGCCGACGCCGGCGGCCGGGCCGTCTCCCGCGGCCCGTCAGCCTCAGCGGCGACTCTGCAGAGCTGATTGGATCGCGGCGCCCCGGTGTTCCGGAAATGTCGGCCTGCTTCGCCTGGTTGCTAGGTTACCAAAAGCCGCGGGAATTTGGTGATCTGGGAAAGGATGGGTTCGGTTCAGTTCTGTTCTGTCGCTCAGTCTTGTCCGACTCTTTGCTATCCTATGGACTGCAGCACGCCAGGCCTCCCTGTCCATCACCAACTCCCGGAGTTTACCCAAACTCATGTCCATTGAGTCGGTGATGCCATCCAACCATCTCATCCTCTGTTGTCCCCTTCTCCCGCCTTCAATCATTCCCAGCATCAAGGTCTTTTCCAGTGAGTCAGTTCTTCACATCAGGTGGCCAAAGTATTGGAGCTTCTGCTTCAGCATCAGCCCTTCCATTGAATATTCAGGACTGATTTCCTTTATGATGGACTGGTTGGATCTCCTTGCAGTCCAAGGGGCTCTCAAGAGTCTTCTCCAACACCGCAATTGAAAAGCATCAATTAGAGGCAAGCTAACCCTGTAGCCTGGCAGGCACTACCAGACTTCAGACTATGAAGCGACCCGTTTCCGGGACGTGAAATCGGTTTCAGAAGTCGTGAATCAGGTAACCGCAGCCAGGAAAATATCTGATTTTATCACACAAATTAAAAGTATTGTTTCATTAAGTCGTTAAATGATATTTACAACAAAACTTATGGTCATTTTCATGTTAAAGGACACACCCAATAATGTATTTGTCAAGATACACTTGTCCAAAAAGTAGGGGAAAAAAACACAGATTTGAAATATGTAATGTTGGACGATTGGCTCAAGCACTGAAAAAGAGGGCTTCCCTGGTGGCTTAGATGGTAAAAAATCTGCATGCAATGCAGGAGACCGGGTTCAATCCCTGGATCAGGAAGATCCCGTATAGAAGGAAATGAAACCCGCTCCAGTACTCTTGCCTGGAAAATCCCATGGATGGAGGAGCCTGGTGGGCTACACTCCATGGGATTGCAAAGAGTGGGACACGAGTGAGTGACTTTCACTTCACTGAAAAAAGATCTTTCCTGACAGACCTTTTTTGTGTGTGTTTCTATGTTCTTTGTTTTGAGCATAGAAATCATGTTCATAAAATGAGATCTTCAGTCCAGTTGTAAATAAAGAAGGAATCTATTTTTTAAGTCAAATATACACATACATGATTGTTGTCTTTCAAAATGGGCACTCTTAGAGGTTGTTGGGCCCAAAACATTTTAGAATTACCTTCAAAGCCAGTTTCTGGGTCATAAAAGAAAAAGCTGTTACTTAATATTTAAATTTCATTTCTGCTTTTGTTGTATTCTGTTTGTTTTATTGTTTTATTTTGTCCTTCCTCCCCAATAAAACTGGCATATTTTGAAACCACCTTATTCATCAATATACCTTGAAATGACTTTCAGCTTCTCCAAAAAACCGCAAACTTTGTAATGAAAATGACGATTTATTACTATTAAGGAGAATACACATACACACACATAATATTCTCAGTACCTGTGGTTAAATATGTCTAAGAAATTTAGATAACTTTATTAACCATATTTAGGCTTAGTATTTGTCATGTGACCATCTACAAAAGACCAACATTCATTCTGCCGCTAATATCTATGACAGAAAGAGGTGTATGTTCTGAAAACTCTTCCTTAAATAGGCATTATAAAAAATGTTTTTGAGTAATTACCATGTTGTTAGAATCTATAATTTGAAGTAGAAATTACTTATCTGAAATAATTTTTGAAAAACATATGACTGTACAAATGTTAATAGGAGCTCAGAAAGGGTATGGTCAGAATAGCTGAGATTAATCTACAAAAGCTTCTTATGGGTGAATTTTAACTCCTATTTTTTAATGCTCTGTGAGAGGCTTCAGGGTGGTGATATTTACTCACTGTCTACGATATAACTGAAGCAGTAAAAGAGCAGGTTATTTGTGTTCCACACTGTGCACTATGCTAGGCACTTGGCAGCATTAACGTTAACTCTTCATAATAACCTTTTGCAGGAATATTATCCCCCTTTTTTGGATACTTTATAATCAAAGAAACTGAAGATCAAAAAAGTTACATTTTAGGAAGTGGTGAAACCAAACTTTATCTCTATCTGTCCAACTCCAAAAGCTGTTATCTTTTCAATCTACTAAGTGGCTTCTTTGTGGAATAGTTAGAGGAAAAAATCTGGCATATTGTATATGTAGGCAAACCTGTTGCCTTTAGTTAACAAGATGATACTACCATTTTACACCACAGGCAGGGGAACTATGGATGTCTAAGACCTTCGGGCATTTCACCTAAAAAACATCTTTCCCAAAGAGCTAAATAGAGAGTTTATTTGTAGCAGAAGTATTCAAAATAGATGTAGTTAAATTTGAAATAACTGTGGATACTCTGGGTTCATCTTTATAAACTGCCTAGAAGAATAACAAAAAGACTGTTAGCTAAAACTGTGAAACATAAATTGGGACTGTATCATTAGGAATATTTTCAGTGCAAGTAATAGAAAATCACATAGTTTAAGCCAGTTCACAATGGCTTAACAAAAGCAAACATGAAAATTCTGACATAGGGGCTGCTGATGTTTATTCAACAATATCAGATGGTCATCTCTGCAGTTCTCTTGATTTTTCTCTCCTAGTTGCCATGTGATTGCCTTATACCAGAAATCAACATTCAGATTTAAGATAAGAAGAAGGAAAGTTACTGAATCAGAGATGTTTTCTCTGTCTCTTTAGTCAGGAAAGCCAGTGTTTTCTGAATGCCAAATGTTATGCTAAAGTTAAACTTTTTACATGCATCATTTCAATCTTTTATGAATAGTAATAATCTCCATTTATCAGGCTTAAAGACATGCCCAATATCACCCAGGTAAGAAGTTAAAGAGTTATACATAGAAGTGGATGAGAAGAAAAACATGGTTTAAATAAGCTTAGGAAGAACTTTACCCCCCAAAAGTGAAAGGGTGTGTTCAAACACAGTTGTGAATGCTTATTGAACATCTATAATGAGTTAGGCACTGCAACATGCCTTACCAAAATTATCATCCACTCAACAGCCTTATGAAACCTATACCGTTATTCTCATCTCTTTTTATAGAACATTAATGGAGCAACAAGGAGATTTTTCATACTTACCAAATACAAAGATTTCAATCTACAGAGGTAACTTTAAATTATGGCAGTTTAACTCTCAGGGCTGCTTAACCACATTGCTGTGTGTCCTAACGATATAAATGCTACAGAAAGGCAAGGGGCTGAGGATGGAGAAAAAGTCTTTGGATTTGGCAATTAGGGGATCGTTAATTATCTTTTACAGCACAGCTCTATTACAGCGATAAGGGTAGAAGTAAGTCACAGAGCAGTACTAAGAAAGAGTAACCAACAGATGTAGATTATTTTGACAATGAAAGGAAAGCAAAAGAAGGAACTGAGCTAAAACAATTTTAATTTTTGCTTAGAGTAAGAAGAATATGTCTATAAGTGGAGAGGAAAGGAAAGGAGTAGCAGAAGAGAGATTCAAAATAAAGAAGGAATAATTGACTCTCTCTTGAGCTTCTGGGAAGAGGTCAAAGACCTGGATGTAAGACTGGGAGAAAGTGAAAGTGAAGTCATTCAGTTGTGTCCAACTCTTTACAGCCCCATGGACTGTAGCCCACCAGGCTCCTCCATCCATGGAATTTTCTAGGCAAGAGTACTGGAGTGGGTTGCCATTTCCTTCTCCAAGGGATCTTCCCAACCCGGGGATTGAACCTGGGCCTCCCGCATTGCGGGCAGACGCTTTACCATCTGAGCCACCAAGACTGGGAGAAAGACCACCTCATCGGAAGAGTCATTCTTTCTCAGACTAGAAGAAAAGAGAAAGGTGAGTGAAGCATCCAGAAATCTAGGACTAAGGATTAGAGAAGTTGAGTAAGATCAATTTTCTAAGTAAAGAACATAGGTAAAAGTAAGAAATTCTTTGAAAGGATAGAGTAGATAATTGGAAGGGAAATCGTCTAGAGTTGAAAGTTGGCAGCATGTCTAGATCTTACCTACAAAGCTGAATCATGTCGGAGTGGGAGCAGATAGAGGGTAGGTTAGGAAGGTTCTAGGGTCAAAATGAATAGTTTATGGAGAAGATAAGTGTAGTTTGATTATGTTGAGCAACTTGCCTACTCAGGTAGAGAGATATAACAAAAATGGATGTGATAGTCTCGGGCTTGATAAAGGGTTTCGAACCAGAAATGGAAATCACTTTGAGTATCCCAAAGACTATTGTGTATTTGAATCCCTAAATGGAGTTAAGAGAGGCAGAATCACAAGGGAAGAGAGCCTGAGGTGAGAAGTCAGAAGGCAGCTCATCTTTGGTGGAGAATTTTCCAAACATGTGTTGAGCACTTCTTGGATCCCTGGGTCAGGAAGATCTCCTGGAGGAGGAAATAGCTACTAACTCCAGTACATTTGCCTGGAAAAATTCTATGGACAGAGGGGCCTAGCGGGATACAGTCCACAATCACATAGAGTCCGGACACAGCTAAGTGACTGAGCGTACACATACGCGAGTAGACACTTGTTGGGGACAAGAGCTATCCCTGGTGCTTTCGCTCAGCGGCTTCATAATCTTGCAGAGAAGCAGACACAGAAACAAGTACTTTGAGACAAATGCTGTCTTTGAGACTGTGCAACTGGCAGATGTTATTACCCCTGCCTTACTGGGAAGGAGGGAGATCAGTGAAGATACAAAGGACAGTACAGGTCGCAGTTCCACCAGAGCAGAACCAGAGGCACCAGTGAACAGGCACACCGGCAAATGACACGCATCTCAGCATGCCTGAGGTGTGTGTGGGGAGGGGAGTAGGGGGGTGGTCAGTGGCAGGAGATGAAGCTTGAAAGGCAGGAAGAAATGAAAATGGAGGTTCTTAAATGCTTATTATTTGTCTTCTACAGTTGATCAGATTTTCATTTTAGAAAATATCCTAGAGAAAAAGCATATGGAAACCTCTAGAGATAGGCATGCCTTGGAAGGTTAAAGCAGAAATCTAGGGTCTAAGGGCAGGGGAAGAAGGGAGAAGCAGGAGAAGATAAATGAAAGAGCTGTTTTAGGAGGAATTATTGTGAGAATTTTAGGCTTGGATGGAAGAAGTAAAGAAACAGGAACAAGGATCATTCCCAGGTTTCCTGATTTAGGTGGCTGGGTGGATGGTGACATTAAAGGAACATTGAAAATACTTAGGGCAGATAAAGGCTTTTCACCAAATTAAAAAAAAAAATCAAAGTAGAAATTCAATTTACAGGAATTTTCTAGTACGTTGGTGGGAGTTAGGACCATGGATAATAATTGAAATAATTGATATTAATCGCTTGCTTTCAATGTGCCGGGCACTGCAGTATCTCATTTAACACTGAATTGGAGCCATTATCATCACCTTTACTTTACAGGTGAGAAAACCAAGGCATAGAAACATCTGTGATTTTCTAGGGTCACACTCAGATCATGATTCTAACTCTGGCAATTGACACCAGAGCCCATGCTTTTAACCCTGACTCTTTACTCGTGCTCCTGAATCCCTGGATGTGCTTTCCTGGGCATTAATAAATAAAAGGAAAAGGCAAGTGAGCCCATGAGAGCATTAATGAATTAAAATATTGCAAAGAGTGTGAAGGCCAAATTCAAAGTGCAAAAGTGGAGGTTGTGGTCCAAAGAGGAATTAGGTCAAGATCCTTCAGTTGGGGCACCTTGTGTGGTGAGTCCTGCACTCTTTCCCAATCTCCAGACTCTTACTTATAAACAACTAGATATAAACAACTGCTGCTTCACATTCAGTATGTTCTAAACGGAACTTGGCTTCCATGATAGAACACTCTTCTGGTTTTCCTCCAGGTTATTCCTAGAACAAACTTCCTGGTTATTCCTGCTCTCTGACTCTGTTACCTAGCCATTAGATATGGAATCCCTGGGTCTCAGCCGTAGACTTTTGACTCCTCCCCTTCTTTGATTTTCCCCTCCTGGGGAAAGTCATGTCCAAGATTTCAATGACTACTTTTTGCAGATGACTAACATATGTATGTAAATTCAGGACAAATAACTTTTATGAGCTCTGAATCAGTGTTTCCACTGTTTTCTTGAAAAACTCCATTTGGGTGGAATGAAGCATTTTTAAACCCAGATGTCCAAAAACAGCTCATGATCTCCACCCCTTTCCCCAGTCCCCAAACGTTCCCTCTTCTAAGTGTACTCCATCTCAGCTGATGGCAATCATCAAACTATAAAAAAGGCCAAAAATCTAGGGGTAGCTTTTGATGCTTTACTTTCCTTCAACTTACCATATCAGTGCACTGGCAAGACTTCTTGGTTTTTATCTTCTAAATATCTCTTGAATTTATTGTCCAAATATCCTTTGAAATCTTACTTTTTTTAATCTCTGTCATCACTGTATCCCTAAGTGCAAACTTCCCCTCCTCTAAATTACTGCAGCAGCCTGTTTTAAACTTAATTTTTCAGCCGTAGGCATCCTCCATTGTCTGCCTGCTATGAAAGATGAAGATTTGCTTTTTATCACGTTTTCTGAACCTCTCCATCTTTCTAATAGATATTATTTTACATTTTCAGTTGGAGTAGTAATCACTTTTTATACTACTGTTACTACTTGACTGCTATTCACATTTGAGTCATGAACCATACCAGGGCTTCCCTGGTGGCTCAGACAGTAAAGCCTCTGCCTGCAATGCAAGAGACCCAGGTTTGATCCCTGTGTCAGGAAGATCCCCTGGAGAAGGAAATGGCAACCTGGAAAATCCCATGATGGAGGAGCCTGGTGGGCTACAGTCCATGGGGTCACAAAGAGTCGGACACGACTGAGTGACTAACACACACACACAAAATGCTGTATATTATATCCCCATGACTTATTTTATAACTGAAAGTTTGTATCTTTTGAAGACTTCCACCATTTTTTCTCACCTCCTGCCTCTGGCAACCACCTATTTTCTTTGTATCTATGATATCTGTTTTTTTTTAAGATTCCACACATAAGTGAAATCATATGATTATATGGTATTCTCTGTCAGACTTATCATTTAGTATAATGCCTTCAAGATCCATTCATGTTATTGCAGATGGCAAGATTTCAGTCTTCTTGATGGCTGAGTGATATTCCATTATGAGTAAATATATATCTATCTCCCAATTTCTTTATCCATTCATCTATTGATGAATGCTTAGGTCATTTTTTGTATCTTCAGTTCAGTTCAGTTTAGTCGCTCAGTCATGTCCGACTCTTTGCGACCCCATGAATCGCAGCACGCCAGGCCTCCCTGTTCATCACCATCTCTCGGAGTTCACTCAGACTCACATCCATTGAGTCAGTGATGCCATCCAGCCATCTCATCCTCGGTCGTCCCCTTCTCCTCCTGCCCCCAATCCCTCCCAGCATCAGAGTCTTTTCCAATGAGTCAACTCTTCACATGAGGTGGCCAAAGTACTGGAGTTTCAGCTTTAGCATCATTCCTTCCAAAGAAATCCCAGGGTTGATCTCCTTCAGAATGGACTGGTTGGATCCTGTCTCTTATACACATCTAGATGTGTATAAGAGACAGATACATAACATACACTCACATGTATATATACATGTGTGGTGTGCTCAGTCGTGTCTGACTCTTTGAGACCCCATGGACTATAGCCAGCCAGACTCCTCTGTCAGAATATAATCAATCTGATTTCGGTGTTGACCATCTGGTGATGTCCACGTGTAGAGTCTTCTCTTGTGTTGTTGGAAGAGGGTGTTTGCTATGACCAGTGCATTTTCTTGGCAAAACTCTATTAGTCTTTGCCCTGCTTCATTCCGCATTCCAAGGCCAAATTTGCCTGTTACTCCAGGTGTTTCTTGACTTCCTACTTTAGCATTCCAGTCCCCTATAATGAAAAGGACATCTTTTTTGGGTGTTAGTTCTAACAGATCATGTAGGTCTTCATAAAACCGTTCCACTTCAGCTTCTTCAGCATTACTGGTTGGGGCATAGACTTGGATAACTGTGATATTGAATGGTTTTCCTTGGAGACGAACAGAGATCATTCTGTCGTTTTTGAGATTGCATCCAAGTACTGCATTTCGGACTCTTTTGTTGACCATGATGGCTACTCTATTTCTTCTGAGGGATTCCTGCCCGCAGTAGTAGATATAATGGTCATCTGAGTTAAATTCACCCATTCCAGTCCATTTTAGTTCACTGATTCCTAGAATGTCGACGTTCACCCTTGTATCTTAGCTATTGTAAATTCTACAATGAACACAGAGATGCATACATTTTTTTGAACTAGTATTTGCATTTTCTTCAGGTAACTACCCAGAAGTAGAACTGCTGGATCATATGACAGTTCTATTTTTAATTTTTGAGGAACCTCCATGCTGCTTTCCATGATGGCTCACCAATTTACATTTCCACCAACAGTGCACAAAGTTCTCTTTTCTCTATATGCTGGCTAATGCTTCCTTCTTGTCTTTTTGATAATAACCATTCTCACAGATATTAGATGTTATCCCATTGTGATTTTGATTTGGATTTCCTGAATAATTAGTGATGCTGAGCTCCATTTCATGCACCTGTTGGCCACCTGTAAACGTCTTCTTTGGAAAAATGTCTATTCAGATCTTATACTCATTTTAAAATCAGATTATTTGGGGGCTTTTCCTATTGAATTGTATGAGTGGTTTATATATTTTATATACTCTTATTAGATATTTGTTGTTGTTCAGTTGCTCAGTCATGTCCGACTCTGAGACCCCACAGACTGCAGCATGCCAGGCTTCTCTGTCCTTCACCATCTCCTGGAGTTTGCTCAAACTCATGCCCATTGAGTCGGTGATGTCATCCAACCATCTCATCCTCTATCATCCCCTTCTCCTCCTGCCTTCAATCTTTCCCAGCATCAGGGTCTTTTCTAATGAGTCAGTTCTTTGCTTCAGATGGCCAAAGTATTGGAGCTTCTACTTCAGCATCAGTCCTTCCAGTGAATAGTCAGGACTGATTTCTTTTAGGATTGACTGGTTTGATCTCCTTGCTGTCCAAGGGACTCTTAAGACTCAAGACTCCCAAGAGTCAACACCACAGCTCAAAAGCATCAGTTCTTCAGCCCTCAGCCTACTTTATAGTCCAACTCACATCCATATATGACTATTGGAAAAACCATAGCTTTGACTAGACAGAACTTTGTTGGCAAAGTAATGTCTCTGCTTTTTAATATGCTGTCTAGGTTTGTCATAGCTTTTCTTCCAAGGAGCAAGCTTATTAGATATATGATTTGCAAATATTTTCTCCCATTTGGTAGGTTGCCTTTTCATTTTATTTTATTGATGGTTCCCTTTGTTGTGCAGAAGACTTTTTAGTTTTATCTAGTCTCACTAGTTTATTTTTGCTTTTAGTGCCTCAGGCATCCCATGTTCTTAACCACTGTGTTATTTGATTCCTTCTCAAGGGAGTAAACCAAGACTAAAGAGAATATGCAATCTATCAGGCTGGAAGAGGAAAAGAGAGATCTCAAATTTAGTGGATTATATATATCTTCTCTTTTTTGGTTCATTTCCTTGTTTGGGCAAAGTACATACTTCAGCAGCTTCCTGAGAGGGTGCATAACATGTAAATTTTAGAGAACTAGCCTGTCTGAAACGGAGAAGGCAATGGCACCTCACTCCAGTACTCTTGCCTGGAAAATCCCATGGACGGAGGAGCCTGGTGGGCTGCAGTCCATGGGGTCGCTGAGTTGGACACGACTGAGCGACTTCACTTTCACTTCTCACTTTCATGCATTGGAGAAGGAAATGGCAACCCACTCCAGTGTTCTTGCCTGGAGAATCCCAGGGACGGGGGAGCCTGTTGGGTTGCTGTCCATAGGGTCGCACAGAATCGGACACGACTGAAGCGACTTAGCAGCAGCAGCAGCAGCCTGTCTGAAAACATCTTTACTCTTCCCCTACACTTGGTAGTTTCCCTGCTGTGTGCTGATTGAATTCCCAGAAATAATCTTCTCCCTGAAGGATTTATGTCTGGCTGCCAGGTTTAGTGGGGAAATAGAGTGTTTCATCATTCAATTTCACCATTGACATGATATCCTCTTTTCTATATCAAGCCCCCGATCTCATCTATACTCATTGTCCCCTAGTCATACCCTCTCCAGAGAATAAACCTTCGATCTCCTGCTATCGTCTGGGAGAGACAGGTTTCTTGTAGGAAAGAGCCTTAAGAGTGTCTCTTCAGTGCTTTATAAACTATGTTCAATCAGCTATTTTCACCTCCTTCTCCAGCAGAAGATATTGAAACCTCTTAAGCCTCTGAGAACTTATTTGCTGAATATCAGGTCATATCTTAGCTTTCTCCACGGTCAAGTCAGGATCCTCTTGGATTCACAAAAGAAATGATAATCTATCCATCTGCTTCCGGCTTGCAAAGTTTTATTGCTGCTGTCTCCTACCCTATCTTCTTCATTCTTGTCAGAAATCCTGTAAAACTTCCTTTATTAGGACTTCTGAAGGGAGTGAAAGTAAATACAGTTCAAACTGTCACCTTAAACTGGAAGTCAAAATAACCTGTTAACCTCTCTCTACATGTACATACTCTTGCCACCGTCTAATCCATTCTCCGGAACTCAGCTGGAGTCATCTTTTGAAATGCAAGTCTAACGTGTCACCTCTCTACTGAAAATAGTTCACTGGTTTTCCAGTGGGAAGCTCAAAGTCTTTACCATGAACCACAGCCCCTAGCAGGGCCTGACTTCTTCCTGCAGCTTCTCATTGTCCTGGACACTGCACACACGGGTCTCTTTCAGTTCTCTGTGGCCACTGAGCCTGTGCGCTTCTCTGCCCTCATCACCCCTCCTCCTCTCCCCTTCCCAGCGAGTTCCCTTTACCATAGTAACTCATCCTTTTCTTCCAGCTCATCTACCGCCTCTCTTCCTGCCTTCCACCACCAGGCCAGGCCTTCTTATGAAATGCTCTTAGAAGAACATGTAGTTCCCTTTCGTAACTCTTATCCCTGTTGTAAATTTTCATTTAGCTGAATACTTCTTTCATTAGTTTGTCTCTCTTCTCCTGGACTTACAGGCTTCACGAGAGCAATGACCACGTCCCTTTTTGTTCACCATTGTCTCGTGGAATTAGAGAAGAAAATGGCAACCCACTCCAGTATTCTTGCCTAGAGAATCCTGTGGACAGAGAAGCCTGGTGGGCTGCTGTGCATAGGGTCGCACAGGGTCAGACACGACTGAAGAGACTTAGCGTGCATGCATGCATGTCTCGTGGAATTGCGTGTCATACATCATAAGCATTTAAAGCACGTTTGTTGAACTGAAAAAGAATAGATCAAAACTCGGTTCTTTTCCTCACTCTCTAGTTTATAGTCACCTTCCAAACTCTCAAGGGAGCTCGGTGCTCTCTCCTCTACTTTCATCCCTGGGAAGGGGCCAGAGGACTGATGTGAGTTAGACCTAGACCATCAGGCCTCTGGTCACAGTCCTTAGGGATAGAATTTTTGGTGTCCACATGGCATGGTGTCAAGCAGAGCACCGTGCCCTGGTGATGGATCCTAGGGGAAATCTCCAAACACTTCAGCCCATTGCATCTCAGTAATGACTGGAGTTTCCAAAAAAAGGTACAATGCAGTCAAGCCCTAGATGAGACAGCATTTTAATTACACAGAGAAGAGGCAGAACGAGATCAGCTTTAATAGTGGGCATCTGTACCCCATAGCTAGCGGGTCTCTCCCAGCTGCCAGCACAGGGCAATTAGCCAGGCACCGCACCCATTCATGCTGCAGTGAAAGGAACCCTGTTCCCTCACCTCAGAGGACATCATAACAGCTAGGATTGGCCAGGTACCATGTGACACATGTGCTTTAAGCAGAGACGAGAGTACTCATTGAGATTAAAACAAGGAAAGATTTTCCCACACAGGGAATAAACCAGACATAGTCTGTATGGGTTTTTTAGCAGTTGATAAGGAAGTGTTCCAGACCCAAGATTCATTTTATGCAGCTGAGTGGGGGCTCCATGAGACTGCCTTTTCCAATGAAAGTTCTTCTGGATTCTCTCTCTCTCTTTTACTTTTTGGTTTTCTCCTTATGTCCTCTTTTTGGAATTTCAATATAGACTCTTAGATCTTCCTCTTGCTTCTTCCTTTTGTTTCACATTCTTAGGTCTGGATGGAATCTAGGGAAAGGAAGCCTAAGGAGAAGGAGACATCTTGTTTCACACTTGGTTTTGCCTATTTACTAGAAATAGGTTCTACAGTGAGATTCAGGGTTGAAACTTCATCAGTAAAACCCAGAGATTTTATCCAGCACCCTTTCTGCATGCCTCCTTTTAGAGTTAAGCTATAGCATCTATGGACTATTCAGAACTCAGTCACCTCCATATTTCTACAGTGAAGACAAGACTCTCATTTACATCAGGCAAGAGCTTATTCAAGTTAGAATGCAGGGCTTCTCCTCAATTCTGATTGACCACACACCATCCGTTGATTCTGTTAAGTCTTTCAGATCTGACTTCGGTCACACACAACTGAGCCAGTTCCTTCCCTGAATCAGTAGTGTCTAAAGAGTGCTCCAGTGATCCCTAGAGGTTGTGTAGATGTGCTTCTGAGAACCACAGCAGGGGACAAACTGGAAAGGAGCATGCAGGCCACCAGAGCAACATGTAAGACTTCATGTTCTATGCTTTTCTTGGTGCTTTTATTTAGACAGCTACTCTCCCCATTTTTATTGCCGTCTTCATTTGATGGGTGAAGAAACTAGAGAGATTTGGCAACTTAAATGATACAGTTAGCAAGTGTTGGATTTAGACTTTGAACTGTGGTATTCTGATTTCTGAGCCTACCTTCTTGATATGTAAGTTATAGAGTTGGCCCTTTGTATCCATGGGTTTCACATCCATTGATTCAACCAACTGCAGACTGAAAATAATTGGGGGAAATTCCAGAAAGTTCCCCAAAGCAAAACTTTAATTTGCCACATATTGGCAACTATTTAGCTTCCCTGGTGGTTCAGTGGTAAAGAATCTGCCAGCAAGGCAGGAGATGCAGGAGACTCGGACTTGATGCCTGGGTTGGGAAGATCCCCTGGAGGAGAAATGGCAACTCCAATATTCTTACCTGGAGAATCCCAGGGACAGAGGAGCCTAGTGGGCTACAGTGACATGGGGTCACAAAGAGTGGGACATGACTGAGCTACTGAATACATATGCATGGCAACTATTTACATAGCATTTATACTGTATTAAGTATTTTGAAGAAATATCAGTAACCTCAGATATGCAGATGATACCACCCTTATGGCAGAAAGTGAAGAAGAACTAAAGAGCCTCTTGGTGAAAGTGAAAGAGGAGAGTGAAAAAGTTGGCTTAAAACTCAATATTCAGAAAACTAAGGTCATGGCATTTGGTCCCATCACTTCATGGCAGATAGATGGGAAACAATGGAAACAGTGAGAAACTTTATTTTGGGGGGACTCCAAAATCACTGCAGATGGTGACTGCAGCCATGCAATTAAAAGATGCTTTGCTCCTTGGAAGAAAACCTATTACAAACCTAGACAGCATATTAAAAAGCAGAGACATTACTTTGCCAACAAATGTCCGTCTACTCAAAGCTATGGTTTTTCCAGTAGTCATGTATGGATGTGAGAGTTGGGCTAAAAAAAAAAGCTGAGTGCTGAAGAATTGATGCTTTTGAACTGTGGTGTTGGAGAAGACTCTTAAGAGTCCCTTGGACTGCAAAGAGATCCAATCAGTCAATCCTAAAGGAAATCCGTCCTGAATATTCATTGGAAGGACTGATGCTGAAGCTGAAACTCCAATTCTTTGGCCACCTAATGCGAAGAGCTGACTCATTGGAAAAGTCGCTGATGCTGGGAAAGATTGAAGGCAGGACGAGAAGGGGACAACAGAGGATGAGATGATTGGATGGCATCACCGACTCAATGGACATGAGTTTGAGTAAACTCCAGGAGTTGGTGATGGACAGGGAGGCTTTGCACGCTGCAGTCCATGGAGTCGCAAAGAGTCAGGCACAACTGAGAGTCTGAACTGAACAGATGATTTAAATTATACAGAAGGATGTGCATAGGCATAGGTTATACAATGCCATTTCATGTAAGGGACTTGACTATCACTGTATTAGGGCCTGGAACTAATCCCCTGAGGATACTGAGGGACAACTGTACTAGAGTTTACTGTGTGTTAGGGACTGTTCTAGGAGAAGGCGATCGCACCCCACTCCAGTACTCTTGCCTAGAAAATCCCGTGGATGGGGGAGCCTGGTGGGCTGCAGTCCATGAGGTCGCAAAGAGTTGGACACGACTGAGCGACTTCACTTTCACTTTTCACTTTCACGCATTGGAGAAGGAAAATGCAACACACTGCAGTGTACTTGCCTGGAGAATCCCAGGGATGGGGAGCCTGGTGGGCCGCTGTCTATGGAGTAGCACAGAGTTGGACACGACTGACGCGACTCAGCAGGAGCAGCAGCAGCAGGACTGTTCTAAGTGCTGTACAGGGACTATTTCATTCATGATTTCAAAATGGCCCTGCATGGTCAGTACTATTAGCTTCCTCTACAAATGGAGAAGCTGAAGAATAAGGAATTTGTCCACAGTCTTGCAGCGGCAGAGCTGGGATTTTAACTTGGATCTGCGTCATCCAAGGGCCATGGCCTTGACAGTCCTATGCTCTCCATGGCATAGCCTCCTGTATGTGATGACAGGCTGCCCGTGTGGGCTTCCCTCTCCTGCTGCACTAAGAACTTCTTGAGAAAAGAGGACTATGATTTGTTCAGCTTTGTCTTTCAGGAACCGTGGCAAGATTCCTGACACACAGTCCATGCTCAATAAATGTTGGTTGAATTGCACGGAAGTCAGGATTTGCAAGAGGGTCCTTGGAGTTTAGAAAATGGAGGAACTCTGAGGCCAGGTGATGCAAGGCTGTTCTTGTGGATGTTGAGAGCTAGGAGGGACAATCAAAAACTGTCTGATACTAAAACCATGCAGGAGCGTAGGGAGGGCAGTCTTGGTGGCAACATGCTTAGCAAAGCTGACTAGTTGGCCAGGCAGCGCCCCAGAATGGCCATGCTTCCGTGTGCTTCCCATGTTTCAGGGGATAATTTCTTCCATTTTGTTGTTCCAAAACCGTCCTCTCTGTTCTCAAAAATGATTATGTTTTCATGTTGATACACTAAAGTCTGTAGGAACTGTTCAATAACCAGACTCCCATATCAGTCAGTCAGTTCAGTCAGTTTAGTCGCTCAGTCGTGTCGTCTCTTTGCAACCCCATGAGTCACAGCACGCCAGGCCTCCCTGTTCATCACCAACTCCCGGAGTTCACTCAGACTCATGTCCATTGAGTCGGTGATGCCATCCAGCCGTCTCATCCTCTGTCGTCCCCTTCTCCTCCTGCCCCCAATCCCTCCTAGCATCAGGGTCATTTCCAGTGAGTCATTTCTTCATATCAGGTGGCCAAAGTACTGAAGTTTCAGCTTTAGCATCAGTCCTTCCAATGAACACCCAGGACTGATCTCCTTCAGGATGGACTGGTTGGATCTCCTTGCAGTCCAAGGGACTCTCAAGAGTCTTCTCCAACACCACAGTTCGAAAGCATCAATTCTTCAGCGCTCAGCTTTCTTCACAGTCCAACTCTCACATCCATACATGACCACAGGAAAAACCATAGCCTTGACTAGACGGACCTTAGTCGGCAAAGTAATGTCTCTGTTTTTGAATGTGTTATCTAGGTTGGTCATACCTTTTCTTCCAAGGAGCAAGCGTCTTTTAATTTCATGGCTACAATCACCATCTGCAGTGATTTTGGAGCCCCCAAAAATAAAGTCTGACACTGTTTCCATTGTTTCCNAAATAAAGTTAGCCATTGTTTCCACTGTTTCCCCATCTATTTGCCATGAAGTGATGGGACCAGATGCCATGATCTTAGTTTTCTGAATGTTGAGCTTTAAGCCAACTTTTTCACTCTCCTCTTTCACTTACATCAAGAGGCTCTTTAATTCCTCTTCACTTTCTGCCATAAGAGTGGTGTCATCTGCATATCTGAGGTTATTGATATTTCTCCTGGCAATTTGATCCCAGCTTGTACTTCTTCCAGCCCAGCGCTTCTCATGATGTACTCTGCATATAAGTTAAATAAGCAGCGTGACAATATATAGCCTTGACGTACTCCTTTCCTGATTTGGAACCAGTCTGTTGTTCCATGTCCAGTTCTAACTGTGGCTTCTTGACCTGTATACAGACTGTCTCTTATACACATCTNCTTCCAGCCCAGCGCTTCTCATGATGTACTCTGCATATAAGTTAAATAAGCAGCGTGACAATATATAGCCTTGACGTACTCCTTTCCTGATTTGGAACCAGTCTGTTGTTCCATGTCCAGTTCTAACTGTGGCTTCTTGACCTGTATACAGATTTCTCAGGAAGCAGGTCAGGTGGTCTGGTATTCCCATCTCTGAAGGATTTTCCACAGTTTGTGGTGATTCACACAGTCAAAGGCTGTGGCGTAGTCAATAAAGCAGATGTTTTTCTGGAACTCTCTTGCTTTTTCGATGATCCAACGAATGTTGGCAATTTGATCTCTGGTTCCTCTGCCTTTTCTAAAACCAGCTTGAACATCTGGAATTTCACAGTTCACGTATTGCTGAAGCCTGGCTTGGAGAATTTCAAGCATTACCTTGCTAGCATGTGAGATGAGTACTTTCTAAGTGTACTTGACTGCAGAAATGAGAGTCCTACATCTGGCCAAGGCTAGTAATTCAGTATTGTTAATACCAATAATGCTGGTATTATTGGGTGTAGGAGGCAAAGTTAGAAATGAGTTAGCTGGGGCTTTGAATATCTGAAATATCTGTAGTTGTAGCTTACTAATATAGACAAGTAGTGGACAAGTGGCAGGGAAATTAAGAAGGAAGATGATGTGAAGAATAAATTATATGTCTTATTAATTGGCTGGTGAGGCAAAGAAATAAGTAAGTCATACTCAAATTTATTTTGCTGGAAAAATAGCTCTTCATTGGGAGTGGGTTCTTGAAAAATAGAAATTTCATATAGGAACAAGATTTTCAACAGATAAAATATTGGCAAAACTTGTAATGTAATTCTCAGTACTCCATAATATGTGGCTTTTGACCACATATTTTCAGATGATTTATACTAGTTGAACTCATCCAGTGACAGATCACCAACACTTCCCCCGACTCCTTGACCCCGAATATTTGGCAATATCTAGAGCCAGAAGCAGAAGCAGAAGATATTAAGAAGAGGTGGCAAGAATACACAGAACTATACAAAAAAGATCTTCATGACCCAGATAACCATGATGGTATGATCACTCACCTAGAGTCCGACATCCTGGAATGTGAAGTCAAGTGGGCCTTAGGAAGCATCACTACAAAGCTAGTGGAGGTGATGGAATTCCAAATCCTGAAAATTCATATTTCAAATCCTGAAAGATGAAGCTGTGAAAGTGCTGCACTCAGTAAGCCAGCAAATTTGGACATTCAGCAGTGGCCACAGGACTGGAAAAGATCAGTTTTCATTCCAATCCCAAAGAAAGGCAATGCCAAATAATGTTCAAACTACAGCACAATTGCACTCATCTCACACACCAGCAAAGTAATGCTCACAATTCTCCAAGCCAGGCTTCAACAGTACATGAACTGTGTAATTCCAGATGTTTAAGCTGGGTTCAAAAAAGGCAGAGGAACCAGAGATCAAATTGCCAACATTGGTTGGATCATTGAAAAAGCAAGAGCTCCAGAAAAACATCTGCTTTATTGACTATNCCAGCAAAGTAATGCTCACAATTCTCCAAGCCAGGCTTCAACAGTACATGAACTGTGTAATTCCAGATGTTTAAGCTGGGTTCAAAAAAGGCAGAGGAACCAGAGATCAAATTGCCAACATTGGTTGGATCATTGAAAAAGCAAGAGCTCCAGAAAAACATCTGCTTTATTGACTATGCCAAAGCTTTTGACTGTGTGAATCACCACAAACTGTGGAAAATTCTTCAAGAGATGGGAATACCAGAATGTCTAATCAAAGCTATGGTTTTTCCAGTAGTCATGTATGGATGTGAGAGTTGGACTATAAAGAAAGCTGAGTGCCTGTGCCTAAGAATTGATGCTTTTGAACTGTGTTGGAAAACACTCTTGAGAGTTCCTTGGACTGCAAGGAGATCCAACCAGTCCATCCTAATGGATATCAGTCCTGAATATTCATTGGAAGGCCTGATGCTGAAGCTGAAACTCCAATCCTTTGGCCACCTGATGGGAAGAACTGACTCATTTGAGAACACCTTGATGCTGGGAAAGATTGAAGGCAGGAGAAGAAGGGAATGACAAAGTTTGGGATGGTTGGATGGCATCACCGACTTCATGGACATGAGTTTGAGCAAGTTCCAGGAGTTGGTGATGGACAGGGAGCCCTGGCGTGGGGAAGTCCATGGGATCACGAAGAGTCGGACCTGACTGAGTGACTGAACTGAACTGAGAGCCATTTTTGGTTGTTACACTGAGGGTTTCTTCTGACTTCAAGTGAGTAGAGGCCAGAGATGATGGTAGACAGCCTACAATGTGCAGAATAGCCACCTTCACCTAAGAGACATATTTGATCTCTTACCTAATCAGGTCAGATGAAAAGAGAGTTCTGTCACCAAATTTAAAAAATAAATTGGTTTTTAGAGCTGTCTGGATTTGGAAATGCCAAAAAGGAAAGGTAGAAGTATATTGTGATCATGGTTTTAATTTCCTTAAAACTCTTCAAAAGTTTCCCATTTATCATAAATTCAAAACCCTAACATCAACTCTAAGACTTTTAAGAACCTGGCTTCTGTGATTTTTCCAGTGAAAACTTTCATTCTGCTTCCTCACTCTCTGTGCTTTTAGTGAGAAGTTTTCCTCTGGATCCTGCAGAAATCATCATCTCTTTCAAGCCTTTACACATGCTACTACCTTTACCCAAAATATGCCTCCTTTTTCTCCCAGACATACACACACTTCTTGCTTTTAGCCCATCTAAAGCTAACCTTTCATGTCACATCTTAAAAAAAAACACACAAAACTGAAGTATAGTTGATTATGAGCTTCCTTGATGGTTCAGCTGGTGAAGAATCTATCTGCCTGTAATGTGGGAGACCTGGGTTCGATCTCTAGGTTGGGAAGATCCCCTGGAGTAGGGAACGACAACCCATTCCAGTATTCTTGCCTAGAGAATTCCATGGACAGAAGAGCCTGGCAGGCTACAGTCCATAGACTTGCAAAGAATAGGATAGGACTGAATTGACTGAGCTCACACACATTGTATCAAATGTTTGTTTTTCTATTCCAAATGAGGCTAGGCTATAGTCCTTAGGGTTGCAAAGAGTTGGACACGACTGAGTGACTTTCACTTTCATAGTTGATGTACAAATTTGTGTCATGTCACGTCTTAAATATCATTTGAGACAACTTCTCTGCCACCCTAATGTAATTATTTTCTCTTCTAGAACTCCTCACTTTTCTTCTGACATTTCTGACTCTTGTGTAATTAACTCTTGTGTGGTTGGGTTTCGTCCATCACTCTCACTAAATGTTATGTTCCTAGATAAGGTAGGGGAGAGGTCTGTTTTTCCTTCTTTGGATTCCCAGGGGCAGCAGCACAGGCCTGGCACAAGGTCAGCACCAGGTAAGGAAGTGTTTCAGGAACTGCTGAAAGGCTGTGGAATGAGAGGAACGAGCAGTGTGTTTTTCTGGTGAAAGCATTCAGGAGGCGGAAGTGATGGGGAGTCTTGGAGGTCTCCAGCCAAGTGCAGAGCTGACTGCATCCCACATGGCTTAGGATCAGATGGGCCTTCCCCGACCACCATGGTCTGGCTTGACCCTGCAGATGAAAGATGAACCATGAGAGCTGGTAGTTAGGGTGCCGGTGGAGCCAATGAAGGAGTGTCTAGTGCTCCCTCCTCTCCTAGCCACCCGCTTCTCCCCCGCCCATTGGTGGGCGTTGCAGTCAGTCATTTCCAGGAGCCCGCCCAGTGATCAGATCTTTCACGTCTTCACAGCGCTTTTCATGCATCAGTTTAAGGGTGAGTGTCGTTTCTCCAACGGGTTGGAGCGGATGCGGTTCTTTGCCAGATACATCTACAACACGGAGGAGGATGTGCACTTCGACAGCGATGTGGGGGAGTTCACGGCCCTGACGGAGCTGGGGAGGCCGGACGCCGAGTACTGGAACCAGCAAAAGGACTTCATGGAGCAGATGCGGGCCAAGGTGGACACGTTGTGCAGATCCAACTACCAGGGCATTGGTAGCTTCCTGAGGCAGCGCCTAGGTGAGCGAGGCCGGTGGGTGGCCTCGGGGAGGTTGTGTGTGTGTGCATGCGCGTGTGCAGGAGTGTGTGTGTGTGAGAGAGACAGAGAGACAGAAGGACAGAGACAGAGGCTGAGTCCAGGTGAGTGTTGGATTGTGAGCAAGTTCAAGTTAGGAAAGTTGCTGTCAGAGGATGAGACTGGGAGTCTCACATGCTGTTGGGGAGACAGTGTGTGATTTTGTCAGTGTGTGATTTTGTCAGTGTGTGATTGTGAGAGGGGAGAGAGCATGTGGTGGGGGAAGGGGCCAGGAGTCTGAGAGGACGGGAAAGGGTAAGAGGTGTGGGGGACGGATGCAGGAAGGAAAGATGGAAGCAGACTGTGGGAGAGGTGAGGTGGCAGAAAGGGGAAGGGGATATGGAGGAATACTGCCTGGGATAGGTGGTTAGGCTTTCCTGGTGGCTCAGACATAAAGAATCTGCCTGCAATGCAGGAGACCTGAGTTTGATCCCTGGCTGGGGAAGATCCCCTGGAGAAGAGAATGGCTACCCACTCAAGTATTCTTGCCTGTAGAATTCCATGGACAGAGAAGTCTGGCAGGCTACAAAGGGTCGCAAAAAGTTGGATGCAACTGAGTAACTAACCCTCTAGGTGGTTAGAGAGGAGTAGAGGGCGTTGAGGTGTCTGTGACTGTGCTACCCAACAAAGGGCTCTGGAACCTGGACCTTCATGGTCAGCTGTGGTACAGGAGCTTCAGCATCTCATCTTCCTGGATGATGGCCCCTTTGCTTCATATCTGAGTCTTTTGCTTCTGTGGTCAGGGAGAAACTTTGGTTCTGGGTCCAGATTTTCACCTTTGCTCATGCATCAGCTGCACGACTCATGGTTTTGTTCTTTTGTCTCCGAAAAGCAACTCAGTATCTTGCTTGAAACAGAATAGGGCCAGTCTGGAGCTGGTTCTGGGGTTATACAATTATAAGAAATTTTAAGTTCTGTGTTCTTTTGAGATTAATTAATTTTTGACTGTGCTGGGTTTTCCTTACTGCGTGCAGGCTTTCTCTAGTTGCAGTGAACAAAGACTTTCTGGTTGCAGGGCATGGGCTTCTCGTTACAGTGGGCTCTCTTGCTGCAGAGCATGGCTCTAGGGTGTGGAAGCTTCAGTAGTCGCAGCATGTGGGCTCAGTAGTTGTGGGACGGGTTTAGTTTCCTTGAAGCATGTGCGATCTTCCCAGATCAGGAATTGAACTTGTGCTCCCTGCACAGTGGGTGGATTGGTGGGTGGATTCTTAACTGCTGCACCACCAGGAAAGTCGAAGAATTTTTTTTTTTTTAATTAGTGACTTTCCTTCCTGCTTTACCTCTCCTTCAGGACTCAAAGTTTTTCTTGGGATTCAACTCATAGACTTAAAGAATCACCTGTGTCTTTCCTTCTTCCCAGGGTGGAACCATTGTGAGGTGTTCTAAGGTGTGAGTGCCTGGAGACAGCTTTCCCAGGACTTCATGTTCTATATCCACAACTACCCCACTGCTATTCTCTAATTTATCGACACTTTGATTCATATTTTCTCTTCAGTTAAACAAGGATAACAATAGCTAACATATATTGAAGACTCAGTTCAGTTCAGTCGCTCAGTCGTGTCTGACTCTTTGCGACCCCGTGAATCGCAGCACGCCAGGCCTCCCTGCCCATCACCATTTCCCAGAGTTCACTCAGACTCACGTTCATCGAGTCCGTGATGCCATCCAGCCATCTCACCCTCAGTTGTCCCCTTTTCATCCTGCTCCCAATCCCTCCCAGCATCAGAGTCTTTTCCAGTGAGTCAACTCTTTGCATGAGGTGGCCAAAGTACTGGAGTTTCAGCTTCAGCATGATTCCTTCCAAAGAAATCCCAGGGCTGATCTCCTTCAGAATGGACTGGTTGGATCTCCTTGCAGTCCAAGGGACTCTCAAGAGTCTTCTCCAACACCACAGTTCAAAAGCATCAATTCTTCAGTGCTCAGCCTTCTTCACAGTCCAACTCTCACATCCATACATGACCACTGGAAAAACCATAGCCTTGACTAGACGGAGCTTTGTTGGCAAAGTAATATCTTTGCTTTTGAATATGTTATCTAGGTTGGTCATAACTTTTCTTCCAAGGAGTAAGCGTCTTTTAATTTCATGGCTAAGTTCCAGTTATTGTTTTCATACCTTACATGCAATAATCCTCACATAGCGCTGAGAGGTAAATTAGGATAATAATCCCCTTTTATAGATAGAAATCTGAGGCACATGGAAATTTAAAAATTCTCCCAGTCACTAAGAGGAAGAGCCTGGATGTTAATCCAGGCTGTCTGGCTTCAGAAATCATGCTTTTAATCAATACACTGTATGCCTTGAAAGATTTGTCAATGCTTCAGTTCAACAATGAATTATTTTTCATACTATGAAAACACACACACATATTTTTTTCAATATCTTTCAAATCTAATGGGCCAGTGCTGTAAGAATTAAAGTCAAGGCTCACAGTACTAGCTCCTAAAGTTGGGCCAAATGGCCTGTCTGGCCTACCTGAGTCTGCAGTCTGCTCTGGTGATTGGTTTAGAAAGGCAGCCAATCTAGGAGACTCACTTTGTCTTGCTCGCTGATTCCCTCCACCTTTTCTCTCCCAGTGGAGCCTACAGTGACTGTGTATCCTGCAAAGACCCAGCCCCTGCAGCACCACAACCTCCTGGTCTGCTCTGTGAACGGATTCTACCCAGGACACGTTGACGTCAGGTGGTTCCGGAACGGCCGTGAAGAGGAGGCTGGGGTGATCTCCACAGGCCTGATCCAGAATGGAGACTGGACCTTCCAGACCGTGGTGATGCTTGAAACAGTTCCTCGGAGTGGAGAGGTCTACACCTGCCAAGTGGAGCACCCCAGCCGGACGAGCCCTCTCACAGTGGAATGGAGTGAGAAGCTCTCTGTCTCCTAAGTCCCTCACCCACCGTGGAGGGGGCTTGCTTTCCCCTGAGTGTCAGGTGTCTCCTCTCCCTACACCACGTGTTCATTTGCTCCTTGTTCTCCTGTCCTTCAGCTGAGGTTACTGGGGGAGCCCTTTATCCTGTGATAGAAATCCTCTGATACTTTACGGATATCTTGGCATAGTTTCTCCAAATACCTACACTCCCTGGGGAGGCATTTCTTCCTGACAAGGAGAAAAGAGGTGTCCCTGGTCTGAGCCTCCATGACATCTCAAGTCCTGGTCACCCTGTGACCTGGGCACTACTCCCTGCCTCAGGCGGGGCTTGTACTTCCGACACTGTTGCTCTGTGTTGTTCACTGTGATCTGAGAAAAGGTGCATCCTTGACAGTGTAGAAACCTTCCTGACACGCGTGGAGTTCAACCTCAGCTATGCCCTTTATTAGTTCTGTCACCACAATTTAACCTCATTCAGTCCCAGGTTCCTCATCTATCCAATACTGAAGTCCTGTGGCTTTATATCAGGACTACAGTGTTTAAATGAGTTCAGTGCCTGAATCTTGAAGCTACTCTGTATGATTTTTAAGACAAATTTTTGTAGGAATTGCCAGTTATTCTAGTTCTTCCAGGGCAGCCTTCTTTCCCCCTTCTCAAAACTCTCAGTCTTATAATAGGTTTGCTCAATGTTATGTAGCAGCTTGGATGGGAGGGCAGTTTAGGGGAGAATTGTTATTGTTTAGTCGCTAAGTCATGTCCAACTCTTTGTGACCCCATGAACTGTAGCCCACCAGGCTCCTCTATCCATGGAATTTCCCAGATAAGAATACTGGAATGGGGTGTCATTTCCTTCTCCCTTGGGGGAGAATGGATACATGTATATGTCTGGCTTAGTTCCTTTGCTGTCTGCCTGAAACTGTCACAATATTGTTAATTAGCCATACTCCAATACAAAATAAAAAGTTTAATAAAAAAATTCTCAATCTTATGCAGCCACTTTGGAAGGTGGTATGGAGATTCCTTAAAAAACTAGGAATAAAATCACCATATGACCCAGCAACCCCACTACTAGGCATATACCCTGAAGAAACCAAAATTAAAAAGACACATGTACCCCAATGTTCATTGCAGCACTATTTACAATAGCTAGAACATGGAAGCAACCTAGATGTCCATCGACAGATGAATGGATAAAAAAAGCTGTGGTACATATATACAATGTACATATATACAAATTGACATTTGGCAGAAACTCAACCATATAAAGGAACACATTTGAGTCAGTTCTAATGAGGTGGATGAACCTAAAACCTAGTATACAGAGTGAAGTAGGTCAGAAAGAGAAAGATAAATATCATGTACTAACACATATATATGGAATCTAGACAGATGGTACTGATGAAAGTTTCTGCAGGGCAGCAGTAGAGACACATACATAGAGAACAGACTTATATGGATATGGGACGGGGAAAGGAAGGAGAGAGTGAGATGTATGGAGAGCGTAACATGGAAACTTACATCACCATATGTAAAATAGATAGCTGTATGACTCAGGGAACTCAAACAGGGGCTCTGTAACCTAGAGGGGTGGGATGGGGAGGGAGATGGGCTGGAGGTTCAAGGGGGAGGGGACATATGTATACCTATGGCTGATTCATGTTGACATTTGGCAGAAACCATCACAATTCTGTAAAGCAATTATCCTTCAACTAAAAAGAATAAATAAATACATTAAAAAATTATCAGTCTTAGAGAGTGAAATAGAGAAGTTGTATTTGGGATAAAAATGACTAAAATTAGCTTCTTTTCTCAGGAGCACCATCTGACTCTGCTCAGAAGAAGCTGATGAGTGGAATCGGAGGCTTTGTTCTGGGTCTGCTCTTCCTTGGCGTGGGGCTCTTCATCCACCTCAGGAGTAAGAAAGGTGAGGAACCAGTTGGCAGATGACACTCCTCACAGGCTTTTGGGAGAAGAAACATGATTTTGCTTGGGTAGTTCAGTGACCCTGTACAAAGTCTCTCATTACTGAGGTGACCTCAAATTTCCTGAAAATCCAGAAATCGACAGTCCGTGATTAGCCATGGTTGAAACATAAAAGGTGATGGCCTATAAAGATCAGAAAATGGTTAACACACATGAAATTTGGGGTGGAGATCCTGGGGCAAATGCAGGAAGAGATGCTAAGGCTGATGAAATTACACTGGGTTTGTGTGAGAGAAGCTTCATGTTCTTCGTGTCGGTTCTCCTCTCTGTCCTGGCATCCTGTGGTGTGGGCTGTGGTGTGAGATAAGTCTTAGGAGAGTGCTCTGGGTCTGGGAGCATTGTGTATGGGGATGGATTTACCTCCATATCTTTTAAGTATATGTCTTTCTTCCTCTTTTCCAGGACACCCTGCACTTCAGCCTATAGGTAATACTCTTTAACTCTCTTTTAGAATCATATTTAGTCTCCTAGAGCAGATGGTAGAGGTGACAAGACAGGAGACAGAAATAATGAGAAAGACTGTGGATCTGACTTCTGATCACGCAGTTTACACTGAAGCTTCTTCTGTCCACTAAACAGAAGGCTTGAACTCTAAAGTGGCTTTGGCCCAAGGAGACTTAAGAAAATTTCCCCTTCTTACTGCAATAATTTAACAGAAGGCCCTGAGAGGCAGAGACAAGGGGGAAAGCTGCTTGTAAAGTAAGACTGGAAATGACACTGTCCTCTGCTTCCTGAAGGACCCCTGAGCTGAAGTGAAGATGGGAACACTCAAGAAGAACCTTCTGTCCCAGCTTCTTCACGGCCTGAAAAGGTCTCCTGCTTGGCTCCTGTTCCTCCACAACAAGAGTGCGTCTCGATCTCATTTGCTCCTGGTTGAGTGACCCTGCAGAAAATGTCCTTCTTGCTGCTTTCCTTGGCCGCCACGTTTGGCCTGGACATTCTCAGTGTTGATCACCATACCTTATCTTCATTCTTTCCTGGCCCCCTTTGTTTTCAACCTTTAGTGACTCCTGAGCCTCGGATCTCATCTTCTGTCCATATTATTATATAACTTTTTATCTGAAATAAATATGGACTGGCAATCATCTGCTTTATACAGTTTCAAGGAAAGAATTGGAAAGAAAAAAGAAGTGGAGGATGGCATCACAAAACAATGATGGCTATTATTTCTTATATATTCCTAAATTTGGTCATTTGTGGATCTGGAGGTTTCCTTGCTCCCTTCCCTGTTTTTTCCTTGAGTTTTCTGCATTCTGTCATCAGGCATGTTTTCCTGAGCTAGAAGAAAGGCCTTAATTCCCTCTATCATGGTGGTTTCCTACATCTTTGCAACCTCAAAGATAAACACACTTTATGCTGCTGCTGCTGCTGCTGCTGCTAAGTCTCTTCAGTCGTGTCCGACTCTGTGCGACCCCAGAGATGGCAGCCCACCAGGCTCCCTGGTCCCTGGGATTCTCCAGGCAAGAACACTGGAGTGGGTTGCCATTTCCTTCTCCAATGCATGAAAGTGAAAAGTGAAAGTGAAGTCGCTCAGTCATGTCTGACTCCCAGCGACCCCATGGACTGCAGCCTACCAGCCTCCTCCATCCATGGGATTTTCCAGGCAAGAGTACTGGAGTGGGGTGCAATTGCTTTCTCTGAAACACACTTTATAGTAATCTGCTATTATTTAAAAGTTACAAAATGCATATTCGTGTTTTTTTTGTCCTTTGCCATGAGTTTTAAACAAAGTATCTAATCCTGGGTTAGTTCACTCCTTGAACTCCTCTTTAATTAGACTAATAGTGGGCTTCAATAGTTAAATCTTTTTCTGTCCCTCAGATAAACATCAGTGACATGCCAATGCTTTGGCTGGGGTGTATTCCTCCTCATAAGTAGGTTTCAGAAGGCCCCTAAGACAAAGCCACAACTCTAGTGGATAAGAAGCACTTCTGAGTTCTCGCAGAGTGTGTGATAAACTATTGTCTGTTACAGGAAAATCCAGTACAGATCTTATCTTAGCAGAAATCAGAGACAATTCTGAAAAACAAGGAAAATTTATGAATACAGGGATGTTCATCCAAACAAAAAAATATCCTACAACTGGAAGAAAAATGACTCTACTTTAGAATAATCCCCAAAATGTACTTTCAGTAGGTTTAGGAGATTTGTACAGTATATAATATTTTAAAAACTAAGAGGAGGAGAATATCTATCTATCATCTACTTATATTTGTAAATAGAAACAATGGCAGAACTTTTTTTAAAAAAATTGTTATCTTTTGGGCAAATGAGAGAACAGATTAAAGGGGACAAATATGAAAGCCAGACTTTTTTGAATTTATTTCATTTAATAGTTTTAACTAGAGGAACGTTCAGATGTTCTATGTAATAAAAATAATTTGAAATTAAAAGATTAACAAAGTGATTCTTAAAAGCTAAAAGCAAATTGGAATGATTCAAACAAATTTGACCAAAAGTATATGATAGAAAACAAGCTAAAAAAGTAAATCAAATTTTTTTGACCCTTGCATAAAAGATTGTTGAACTATAATTGTAAGTAAGTATATAGTTTTAAGTTCCAAAGACTTTAATAATAGAAAAGAGTTGGATAGGCTCAGGAACCATGGTGGTTTCTTCTAGCTCAAGAAACCACCATGATAGAAGGAATTAAGGCCTTTCTCCTAGCTCAGGCTTAGGCAATTAAATTGCTTACGAAGATGGTGGGTTCTGCTATCATATTCCATCTGAAGTCAATGTGCATGCTCACTTGTGTCCAACTCTTTGTGACCCCATGGACTATAGCCTGCCAGGCTCCTCTGTCCATGTTTTCCAGGCAAGAATACTAGAGCAGGTTGCCATTTCTTCCTCCAGTGAATCTTCCCGATCCAGGGATTAAACCCACGTCTCCTGCCTTGCAGGCGGGTTCTTTACCCATTGAGCCATCAGGGAAGCCCACTCCATCAGAAGAGTCAATTTCAAATGCAAATTAAATCGAAACAGTAGGTAATAGATTCAGAAGTTTATTACAAAGTATTGTTGAATTCTTCAGAGTCCTGCACATCTATTATTTTCAAGCAAATTCAGTTTGTTTTTGCGTATGTTAATTATACTATGTGTTATTTGTGTGAAACAGGTTATCATCCTGTAGAGATTTGATAAATCATGTCTGCCATGTGCATACAGTTAGGATAAGTTTTATTTGATCCCAAGGTTGCAACTGTACTGTCATTTTGTTCTCTGATTGGAATAAATAAGTGTTTCATTTTGTTTGAGACCTATAGTGTGAAATTACAAGGTAGCACTAAAGTCTGTAGTATGAATATATCTATGAAGACACTTACTGCTTCTAGTAGCAGAAGAATCCAATCTAATTAGCTTTACTTTCCTTTAACTTATTATCTCACATAGCGGATAGACCAAGGTAGGGAATTTCCAGAGTTGGTCGATTTACCAGGCCAATGGCATCACCAATGATCTGAAAGGCAGGAAAAGAGAACTGTTGCTTCTCATGTGGTTTTACAAGAAGCAACCAAACTTTTCCCTTAGTGTTCCCAGCAGACCCACTTCCTCACACATTAGGAGGATCATGGATGACGACGGAGGCTCACATAAATGACGTTTCACCCTTTGTGACGTGGACCTGCCTCCTCTGACGCACAAAGGGAAGGAGAGGTTTAAAATCATCTTTCACTTTTAAGAGGAAGAAATGGTCCATGAGGTGAGGAGGATGATTTTACAGTATGGAAATACAGTTTCTGGGATTATTCGATTGTATTTTTTGTAACTGCCTCATGATAGGTATTTAAATAACAGTGTCATTTCAGGGATTTTTTTTTTAGCACTGAGACTTAAGTACCAGCCATAAGCCACTTCCTTCCACCTCAAAAGCAAATAAGCAGGAGGATTATTTGTTTGATTTTATAATATATGCTGGCTCTTAATTTTATGAGGAAAACTATGTTTTTCGGGGAATTTTTTTTTAAAGGACATATAATCAGGAATTACTTACTTCTTAAAATGCTAAAGTCTATTATACATCTATTTTACTAAGCACTTTTTTGCATTGACTTATTATTTGTTATGTGTGTGTGCTCAGTTGCTCAGTCATGTCTGACTCCTTGCGACCCCAGGGACTCTAGCCCACCAGGCTCCTCTGTCCATGAAATTTTCCAAGCAAGAGTACTGGAGTGGGTTGCCATTTCCTACTCTAGGGGACCTTCTTGATGAGGATTAAGAGATCAAACACCAATCAATCTCTTGCATCTCCTGCATTGGCAGGCAGATTTTTTACCACTGTGCCACCTTGGAAGCCCTATTATTTGCTATATGAGTCCAGAATTAGATCCCTGGACATTTGAGGTTTAGATTAATACAGAAAGTTTCAAGTTGTTTGTCAAGAATAACCCAAGCTCATTCCTTTAAACAAAATGGATACTTCACACACACACACACACACATGAAAATGTTCATAGCAATATTAGTCGTTATAACACAAAACTGGAAACAATCTTAATATCCATCAGTTAGCGAATGGAAAAGCAAAATGCATTGTATCTATGCAATGGAAAACTATTTAGCAATAAAAAAAATAACAAGTGAAAAACATCTAAAAGAATCTGTAATTCATGTTGCAAAATGGATGACCTTCAAAAATATCCTAAAGGAAATAAGTGAACATTGCTCAGTTGTGTCCAACTCTTTGTGACCCCATGGACTATACAGAATTCTCCAGGACAGGATACTGGAGTGGATAGTCTTTCCCTTCTCCAGGGGATCTTCCTGACCCAGGAATCGAACCAGGGTCTCCTGCGTTGCAGGAGGATTCTTTCCCAACTGAGTTATTATCAGGGAAATAAGTCAAACACAAAAGACTACTTGTCATAGGATTGCATGTACATGAACCATCTATAAAAGGCAAATTTACAGACTGAAAGCAAGTAGATGGGTCTCTAGAGCTTGGAATGGAGTAAAAACTACCTATAAACAGGAAACCTTTGGGGGTGTTAGAAATGTTCTAAAACTGGGTTGTGGTGGTATTTGCACATATTTATAAAATTATTAGAAATTTTCCAGTTGAGTATGAGATAAACTGTAGATGTGCTGTATATATAGCCTTTATTATGCTCAGCTCTGTTCCTTCTCAGTTAGTTAAAGTGAAGTTGCTCAGTCGTGTCCGACTCTTTGCAACCCCATGGACTGTAGCCCATCAGGCTCCTCCGTCCATGGGATTCTCCAGGCAAGAATACTGGAGTGGGTTGCCAGTGTTGAGTCTTGGCAAGAGCTTTTCATGCAGTTCTTTAAATGGCCACATAAGTTTTATCCTTCAGTTTTTAATGTGGTGTATTGTGTTGATTGATCTGCAGATGTTGAAACATCCTTGTATCCCTGCAATAAATCCCACATCACGGTATATGATCCTTTTAATGTATTGTTGTATTTGGTTTGTTAATATTTTGTGGAGGATTTTTACTTGTATGCTCATCGCAGAAATTGGCCTATAATTTTGTTTGTGTGTGTGTTTTGTGTGTATCATATCTGGTTTTTCTCTCAGGGTACTGTTGGGTCATATAATGAGTTGGAAGCATTCCTTCCTCTTCAATGATTTGGAATAATTTGAGAAGAATAGGTATTAAATCATTGAATGTTTGGTGGAATTCATCTGTGTAGCCATCTGCTCTTAGATATTTGTTTTCTGAGAGGTTTTTAATTACTCTTTCAATCTCTATACTAGTAGTTGGTCTATCAGATTTTCTGTTTCCCCGTGATTCAATCTTGGAATGCTGTATGAGTCTAAGAATTTGTTTTTTTTTTTCAAGGTTGTCCAATTTGTTGGCATACAGTGTTCATAGTATTCTATTATAATCCTTTGTATTTCTGTGGTATCTGATGTTATTTCTCCTCCTTCATTTTGGATTTTATTTATAAAATCCTTTCCTCTTTTTTCTTAGTAAGTCTAGCTAAAGATTTGTCAATTACAAAAAAAGATTTGTCAATTTTAATTTATCTTTTCAGTGAACCAGATCTCAGTTTCATTAATCCTTTCTATTGCCTTTTTAGTCTCTATTTCATTTATTTCCACTCAGATCTTTAGTATTTGCTTCCTACTGTCTTTGGGATTCATTTATTCTTTTTTTCTAGTTCCCTTTTTAAAAAAAAAAAATAAAAGAATATATTTATTCGACTGCACAGGGTCTTAGTTGTGGCATGTGGGATCTAGTTCCATGACCAAGAACTGAACCTTGGCCTCCTGCATTGGGAGCACAGAGTCTTAGCCCCTGGACCACCAGGGAAGTCCTTTTTCTAATTCCTTTAAGTGTAATGTTAGATTGTTTAGTTGAGATTTTTCTTGTTTCTTGAGTTAGGCCTGTATTATTATAAGTGTCCCTCAGTATTCCTTTAACTGCATCCAAAGATTTTGGTATTACATTTTTAAATTTTCTTTTATCTTTAGGTATTTTAAAAATTTCTTCTTTGATTTCTTCATTGACCTATCTGCTATTCTTAGCAAGTTGTTCAGTCTCTGCATATTTGTGACTTCTCTATATTTCTTCTTGTAATTGATTTCTATTTTCATACCATTGTTAAGTCACTTCAGTCATGTCTGACTCTGTGCCTCACTATGGACTGTATAGCTCTCCAGGCTCCTCTGTCAATGGGATTCTCCAGGCAAGAATCCTGGAGTGGGTTGCCATGCTTTCCTCCAGGGAATCTTCCTGACCCAGAGATAGAACCAGTGTCTCTTACCTCTTCTGAATTGGCAGGGGGGTTCTTTACCACTAGGGTCACCTGGAAAGCCCCATATTTGCTATAATTTGAATCTTCTTAAATTTCTTGAGACTTTTTTTGGTCTCAACATATGGCCTATTCTTGAAAAATTTCCATGTGCACTTGAGAAGAATGTGTATTCTACTGCATTTGGATGGAATGTCTTTACATCTAGCCTAATATTTTATTTAAAGCCACTGTTTCTTTGTTGACTTTCTGTCTAGATGATCTATCCATTGATATAAGTGGGGTGTTAAAGTCCCCTGCCGTTATTGTATTGCTGTCAATCCCTTCCTTTAGATAGGTTAATATTTGGTTTGTGCATTTTGGAACTTCTGTGTTATTGTGTGGGCTTCCCTGGTGGCTCAGTGGTAAAGAATCCAGTTGCCAATGCAGAAGACGTGGGTTCAGTCCCTGGATCGGGAAGATTCCCTGGAGAAGGAAATGGAGCCCACTTCAGTATTCTTGCCTGGGAAAGCCCGTGGACAGAGGATCCTCGTGGGCTACAAACCATTGGGTCACAAAAGAGTCAGACGCGACTTAGTGACCAAACAGCAACAATGTTATGTGCGTATGCATCATTAACTGTTGTGTCTTCCTAGTGAACGGTTCCCCTTACTATTCTGAAATGTCCATCTCTATCTCTTGCCATCTTTCTGGCTTGAAGTCTATTTTATCTGATATGAATGAGGCTGTTACACCACTGTCTTCTGGCTGACATTGAGCATCACCTTCTGTCCCTGCACTTTTAGCCTACATTTGTCTTCAGAGCCGAGGTGCAGCTCCTAGAGGATCCTGTACCCTTCGCTGGGTCTTGTTTGTTACTCCATCCAACCATCATGTGTGTTTGGCGAATTCCTATCATTGACATTTAGTGTGATTATCGAGAAATGGAAAATGGCAACCCACTCCAGTATCCTTGCCTGGAGAATCCCTCGGACAGAGGAGCCTGGTGGGCTCCAGTCCGTGGGGCCGCACAGCCGGACATGACTGGGCGGCTGAGCACAGCACTAGCATTCTCTCTTCTCTGGCTGCGCTATGCTTCCTTTTCCTTGTGCTGCTGTCTGCCATTTTAGCTTGTTGATTTTGCATAATGTTTTTCTCAGTTTCCTCTTTTTTGTTTCATATCTCTGCCCTAGACTTAGATCATATGGTTACCATGAGGTTTATATAAAATGTCTTACAGATAAAAGAGTCCTTTTTCTGCTGACATCATCATGTCTCCATTTGTCCTTCTCCTCATCCTCTCTTATGTCTCTGTTATCCCACAATGCCCCTTTCCATGGAAAAAGTGGAAACAGTGTCAGACTTTTTTTTTTTTGGCTCCAAAATCACTGCAGATGGTGACTGCAGCCATGAAATTAAAAGACGCTTACTCCTTGGAAGAAAAGTTATGACCAACCTAGATAGCATATTCAAAAGCAGAGACATTACTTTGCCAACTAAGGTCTATCTAGTCAAGGCTCTGGTCTTTCCAGTAGTCATGTATGGATGTGAGAGTTGGACTGTGAAGAAGGCTGAGCGCCAAAGAATTGATGCTTTTGAACTGTGGTGTTGGAGAAGACTCTTGAGAGTCCCTTGGACTGCAAGGAGATCCAGCCAGTCCATTCTGAAGGATATCAGCCCTGGGATTTCTCTGGAAGGAATGATGCTAAAGCTGAAACTCCAGTACTTTGGCCACCTCATGCAAAGAGTTAACTCATTGGAAAAGACTCTGATGCTGGGAGGGATTGGGGGCAGGAGGAGAAGAGGACGACAGAGGATGAGATGGCTGGATGGCATCACAGATTTGATGGACGTGAGTCTGAGTGAACTCCGGGAGTTGGTGATGGACAGGGAGGCCTGGCGTGCTGCGATTCATGGGGTCGCAAAGAGTCAGACATGACTGAGCGACTGAACTGAACTGAACTTGTTACCAAATTGAGGCAGCTATAGCTATTTTTACTGCTTTTTTTTCTCCATTTTCCCTTCATACTATAACTGTTTAAAAAATCTGTTGTGATAAAGAGTTGCAGTTGTCTGATTCTGTCTGTCAATATATCACTTCCTTAAGGTTTTGTGTACTTTTGCCTTTTTTGTCTCAGGTAGAAGGGCACTTTTAACATTTCTTATAAGGATTATGTTGATGGCTCCTTCAGCTTTTGTTTGTCTGGGAAGACCTTTATTTCTCCTTCTTACTTGAATGATAATGTTGCTGGTTAGACTATTCTTGACTGACAGTTTTTACCTTTCAGAATTTTGAGCTTGTCATTTCACCTTTCTGTGGAGTATCTGCTGAGAAATCTGCTGAGAGTCTAATGAAGGTTCCTTTGGCATATACCGTCCTTTTTCCTTGGCCTCCTTTAAAATTCTCTCTTTGTCATTAATTTTTGGGAGGCTTAATATAATGTGTCTTGGAGAGGTGATTTTGCATTGAGATAATTAGGTTTCTTCTTAGCTTTGTGGACCTGCATATCCGGTTCCTTTCCTTAAGAACTTCTCAGCTACTATTTCTTTGAGCAAACTCTCTACTTTCTTCTCCCTCTTTTCTTTTTCTGTGATACCCATATCCTAATTTTTTCTTTGTAAAAGTTAGATAGTTCTTATAGAATTTCCTCATTTGTTTTTAGATCTTGATTCTCTTTCCTCTTCTACTTGTATCATTTCTAGATTTCTCTCTTTAAACTAATTCTTCCATGTGCTCCGCTCTACTTCCAGTGCTTCTAATGCATTCTTCACCTAATTTATTGATTTCTTCAGCTCTAGAATTTCGGTTTATCTCTCTCTTTTCTTTCAGAGTTTCTACCTCTTTTGTAAATATTCCTTCTGTTCATTAATTTTATTCCTGTGCTCACTGAACTGCCTTTCTGGGTTTTCTTGTAGCTTGCTATTTTGAATTCTCTTATCAGATTACAATAGTGCATGACTTTAAGTTTGGTTCCTGGAGAACTGTCACTTTCTCTTTGTGATTCCATGTAACAGTGGTGCTTCATGGTGGCTGGTGGGTTGTTCCTTTATTGGTACATCTGAAGTAACACCTTTCTTCTTTAGGTAAAACCTTGAAAAAATTTAAAACCGTCAGTCAGTTCAGTTCAGTTCAGTCGCTCAGTCGTGTCCGACTCTTTGCGACCCCATGAATCGCAGCACGCCAGGCCTCCCTGTCCATCACCATCTCCCGGAGTTCACTCAGACCGACGTCCATCGAGTTAGTGATGCCATCCAGCCACCTCATCCTCGGTCGTCCCCTTCTCCTCCTGCCCCCAATCCCTCCCAGCATCAGTCTTTTTCAATGAGTCAACTCTTCGCGTGAGGTGGCCAAAGTACTGGAATTTCAGCTTCAGCATCATTCCCTCCAAAGAAATCCCAGGGCTGATCTCCTTCAGAATGGACTAGTTGGATCTCCTTGCAGTCCAAGGGACTCTCAAGAGTCTTCTCCAACACCACAGTTCAAAAGCATCAATTCTTCGGCGCTCAGCTTTCTTCACAGTCCAACTCTCACATCCATACATGACCACTGGAAAAAACATAGCCTTGACTAGACGGACCTTTGTTGGCAAAAGAATTAAAACCTAAATTCTAATGATTCTCCCTTTAGAAATTAGAGTTCTTCCTATGTATTCCAGTAGGTGGCGCTACATCGCAGCTGTTTGGTTTCTTTTACCTGCCCTACCTCCAGTTGTATCTTAGATTTGACAATTTCACTGCCTCTGTCAGAAGTGTTGGCCCTCTGTACCTCCTGGGTCACTGGTGCCTCGCTGCTGCCAGTGTCGCTAGCAATGTCATCTGGGGCACTTCTGAATGGAGCGTGGGGATCTCCTGTGTCACAGGACCTGTTGCTATGGAGAGGGGAGGAAGAGGGTGGGGGATGAAAGGCCAGAGTCGAGGGCTTTTCCGCTCTAAAAGCTGAGGGAGAAGCAGTCCTTTTCAACTTCTGCCGTGTAAAGTTAAAGTGTTAGTTTCTTGGTTTTGTCTGACTCTTTGCAACCCCATAGATTATTATATGACTACATCAAAGGATATATATAGTTTTTTCATAGGATTCTATTTACTAATTAGCAACATATTCTTGTATATTTTCTTGATATAAAGCAAGAGAAGGTGAATAATAAAATGATGTGTTCCAATAAAATAAGAAAAATCCTAATGGGAGCCAGGAATAAGTAATTGAACACATTTTTGTTTTTTGTTTTTATATAAAACATTAACAGGCCTCTCTGCTAATTTAGTGTTTTAAAGGAAGCCACATCCCTGGTGGCTCAGATGGTAAAGAATCTGCCTGCAATGCAGGAGACATGGGTTTGATCCCTAGGTCAGGAAGATCCCCTGGAGAAGGGAATGGCTACCCACTCCAGTAATCTTGCCTGGGGAATTCCATGAACAGAGGAGCCTGGTGGGCTGCAGTCCATGCGTTGGGACTATAGAGTAGGAAATGGTTGAGCGACTAACATGGTGTTTCTATTCTCTATTAATTCTTCTAAAGCAAAAGTACACCAACAGCTGACTTTGACTTTTCTTGATCTTTCAGCCTCTTGCAAACTTTGATCAGGACAGTTGGCCTTAAGCATATTTTTAGATTAAATGCTACAAAGATACCTTCAAGATCCTCCATTCCACACAGATCACCTACACTAAACCTCTTTTTCTATGAATATTTTGGGGGTGCCATTAAACTTGGACAGTATCAGGAGACAAGCCTGGGAAATTTTTTCACTCTAATTAAGTTACTGACTAAATTTCCATTTCCTTTAGTTTATGAAAGACATCGCTTCCTGTCAGGAAGTACAGAGTATACTCTAATCAGTGGCTGTAATTCTGTAACATCACCAGTTACCGGGGGATGGTGTTCCTTAAAGCGTCCACAGAATCATAGCGTTTTTCAGTATTGAGAAAGGTACCTTCATGTCAATTGTAATTTCCCCAAATCTACAACAAGTGTAAAAAGGATCAGATCAAACTTCTCCTAAATTACAATCATCTGCTCTCTAGCACTTCGGCTCCTAAACACACTCACACGTACTTTTGGTGAAATGTCTATATCTTCAAGCAAGAGAGATGAATGCTTTTTAGGCTCAAACATGGAGCATGCTGGCTCTCAATACAGGCCCAGATAAAATGTCTCAGATACAACCAGATCAAACATTTAAAACACTAAATTAAGAACAGTCTTTTAAAAAAGATATGTATTTATTGAGCTGCCCTGTGGCAGCAGGATCTTTGATCTTTGCTGTGAGTTCTTTCATTTGTAGCGTGGAAACTCTCAGTTGCAGCACATGGGATCTAGATCCCTGACCAGGGATCAAACCTGGGCCCCTTGTATTGGAAGCGTGGAGTCTTAGCCACTGGACCACAAGGGAAGTTCCCACCCCCCGCTTTTTTATTAGAGTATAATTGCTTTACAATGGTTTGTTAGTTTCTGCTGTACAATGAAGTGAATCAGCTATAGGTAGGTAGGTAGGTGAAGTCGCTCAGTCGTGTCCGACTCTTTGCGACCCCGTGGACGGTAACCTACTAGGCTTCTCCGTCCGTGGGATTCTCCAGGCAAGAATACTGGAGTGGATTGCCATTTCCTTCTCCACAGGATCTTCCCAACCCAGGGATCGAACCCGGGTCTCCCACATTGGAGGCAGATGCTTTAACCTCTGAGCCACCAGGGAATCCCCTCTCTCATGGCCCACCCTCCCACCACCATGCCCCCATCCCATCCATCTAGGTCATCACAGAGGACTGATGATGTCTGTTCTTTACATCTGCATCTCCATTCCTGCCCTGCAGACACCAAAACAGGACAGGTTTAGAAAAGTCTAAGTTTCAGAGAAGGACATTCATACTGAATTTATGACCAGCAACTGATGATGTCATAGATCACTGATGCTGATTCGGTCCAACACTGAGATCGCCCAATCCAGGAATAAAGAAATGACTTTCTTCATTGGTGTTACTTGGGATACAGGTGGGGGGAGGGTTCTTATCCTCACTGAGTGACACTCACCTGCTCTCCTCCCCCTTTCCTTTCCTGTTCTCCTGCATGGTATGTCTGTATTTCTCCAGAGGCTCCTGGATGGCCGCTCTGTTAGTGATAATGGGGCTGAGCCCTCTCTTGTCTTGGCCCAAGGAGACCCAGTGTAAGTGCATACCTTGGGTGGAGAGCTATTGTAGTGTGGGAGAAGAAAGAGTACCTTGGTCTCTATGTCCAGACCATGTCCCTTAGAGATTGTGACTCCAACCTACAACAAACAGTTCCTGAACACTTGCCGTCTCTATGACAGTGACATACGCAACCACCATATCTATATTCTGTTTCTTCTCGACTCCCTTCCAATGAAGGAGTCTTGCATCTCCAGCCTTGCATCTCATCCCTTCAGGTATTTGAGAAAATTTAGAAACAAAAGTGTTAAAATAATTTTTCTTTCAATAGTTCTCTTTATTATATGAATTGTGCAAGAAAAAGGGAAAGTTTTCCTGAAGATTTTATGGTGAATCTAAAGAATTAGGGAGTGCTGTGCTGTGCTTAGTTCCTCAATCATGTCTGATTCTTTGTGAGCCCAGCAGGCTCCTCCACCCATCGGGATCCTCCAGGCAAGAAAGTGGAGTGGGTTACTGTGCCCTCCTCCAGGGGGTCTTCCCAACCCAGGCATTGAACCTAGGTCTCCCACATTTCAAGTGTATTATTTACCATCTGAGCCACCAGGAAGCCCAAGAATACTGGAGTGGGTAGCCTATCCCTTCTCCAGGGCATCTTCCTGATCCCGGAATCAAACCAGGGTCTCCTGTATTGCAGGCAGATGTCTTTACCAGCTGAGCTACCAGGGAGACTTGTTCTAAAAGATCGTGTTATGTCCTCAACAGGATCTGTGATGATGCCATCTCTCCCAGTGGGAGGATGTATCAAGGGACCTCCCCCATTATCCTCTTTCCTTTCCTCCCAAACGTTTATAAAAATTTGAATCCTTGTACTAGATGTTCTTTGACAGAGTTAATTTTCTCTTTATTTATCTTGGGTAAAGTACCCTGGAGCTGAAGCAGTGTTTCTTAGTACTTGGAATGACCACGTAGATAAGGAGTATCTATGGGGTGTTTTTTGATGCCTTAGAGAACTTAAGGCATCTTCTGAAAACCCAACACAGATTAGTAACCATCATGAATCTATTTTGAGCCTTTCATGCCATCACTTTCTCCTACAACTCCCCTTTCTCTAACCTGAGCATACAAGTATCCAATAATTCAATGCTGCTGCTAAGTCGCTTCAGTCGTGTCCGACTCTGTGCGACCCGATAGACGGCAGCCCACCAGGCTCCCCCGTCCCTGGGATTCTCCAGGCAAGAACACTGGAGTGGGTTGCCATTTCCTTCTCCAAGGCATGAAAGTGAAAAGTGAAAGTGAAGTCGCTCAGTCGTGTCCGACCCTCAGCGACCCCATGGACTGCAGCCTTCCAAGCTTCTCCGTCCATGGGATTTTCCAGGCAGGAGCACTGGAGTGGGGTGCCATTGCCTTCTCTGCGATAATTCAATAAATTATATGAAATTCTGATTGTATAGGTCATAGATAGTAAAATATCAGCCATTTCACATGGCAAGCCATGTGCCCTGAACAGTTACAGAGAGTGTGATGGTTGTTTCCATCCCATTGGACTGAAAGCCAATAGGCAAGTTGCGGGAACTCATTAGCCTCTTGGAGTCTCGGGCCCACATTTTGTAAGATTGGACGTCATGTCCTCTGTTTCTCTTAATCAGTTATGTTTGCTTATATCAACTTTTAATTCCTTCCAATTCTTTTTCCATCACCAGATTTGAAAATCCCCAAAGCTGGCGCAGACCCTCAGCACTATAATAGATTCACTGAACTATTTAAAACATCGTGAACTCTCCCTCTTTCTAAGTGACCATTTCCTCCCTGTGAATGTTTATTCCAACTAGTAGGTGGAGAAAGAAGACATTCATCTGAATTTCTCGCAGGGAGTAGAAAGGATGTAATGTGCCATTAGAATAAAAGAGTGCTGGCCCTGAGCCTTTTCTTGCTTTCCAGAATTCTTGCAAAGATCAGTTCCTAGAATCCTGGGTTTACTCATTTTGACCAAAAATACTTTACTAAGCAGCTGCTCTATTCTGGACTCTGTTCTTGGCTCAGACAATTCTATTTGAATAAGATATGAAAATTCTCTATCATCAATAGAACTTATCTAATGATAGGAGAGAAAAACAACGATCCAGTAAGTATTCAACACAAAGTGAATACAAGAACATTTCAGTGAGCCATGGGGCTCTGACAAACAAAATCTGTGCTATGGGACAGAAAACGGGATTCATCCAACTTTAGTCCAGGAGGCTCTGTCTGATAAAGAGGCATTCTATTGAGATGTGAATGAGAAGAAGCCAGTCACATGAAGCAGCTAAGGGACAAGTGTTCCAGAAAAGGGAACATGAGAAAGGCCAAATGTGGGAAGATGCTTGTTGTGTTTAAGGGACAGAAAGAAAGACTGGCTGAAGCAGAGCAAGCAGGTTGAGGGGTGAAATAAGTTGAGGTCAGAGAGGAAGTCAAATGATGATGAAGATATTGTTCACTTCAGGAAGTTAAAAAATAAGAATATCTTCTGAGCCTGCATTCTTAAGGGTTATAAAATTAAAATGTCAGTATATTTATTGAATATTTACTTGATCAGCACTAGGAAGAGTCACTGTTTATTAATAATTTCACACTTAACAATATCCTATGAGGAACATACTATTGTTAAATCCATTAGGCTGCTGGATATTTTAACTTAGGTTAAAAACCCAAGTGGACGAGCTCGTGTTCCAAATTACACTTCCTAATTCTATAGCTTGGGCTTCTCAACCCAATGGACATGAGTTTGAACAAACTCTGGGAGTTGTTGATGGACAGGGAGGCCTGGCATGCTGTGGTTCATGGGGTCGCAAAGAGTTAGACACGACTCAGCACCCACTCCAGTGTTCTTGCCTGGAGAATCCCAGGGATGGCGGAGCCCAGTGGGCTGCCGTCTGTGGGGTCACACAGGGTTGGACATGACCGAAGTGACTTAGCAGCAGCAGCAGCAGCAGCAGTAGCAGCAACTGAACTGAACTGAACTGAACTGAACTGTGATTAGTAAATAGTGGCTTAATTAAGTCTGAATTACTGATAAAATTTCTGAGGTTCACATGTCTGTGAGAAGTATGCAAGGAATGCTAGTTCCAATATATATGATCATTTTGCATTTATTTGAAAAATTCCTTCTGGGTTCACACTATGTGCAGACTGTCTTGGGTTTGTGTTGAAGAATACAGAAAATCATTCAATATGCTCCTTCTGAGATTTTATTAGTAAGTTGGGCTAGGGTTGACAAATAAAATACAGGATGCCCAGTTAAATCTGAATTCCAGCTAAACAGCGATAGTTTACCTGAAATACAAATTTCACTGGATATTATTTTTATTTGCTAAATCTGGCAACCTTAAGTTGGATACCTGAGCTGGACTAACAGTGCTACAGTGAACAACAACTTCATCCATTAAAAAGAAAGCCTAGCTTTCTTATCTGTAAAGAAGGTACTTAGGGAATTTCTGCATGGTAAAATGTGCCTGTTCTGATCCAGTGTGTCCTTCTCTCTGCCATTGTTTCTAAGTGAGGGTCTTTTTAAAAAATTTATTTATTTTAATTGGAGGCTAATTACTTTACAATATTGTATTGGTTTTGCCATACATCAACATGAATCCTCCACGGGTGCACACGTGTTCCACATCCTGAACCCCCCTCTCTCCTCCCTCTCCATACCATCCCTCTGGGTCATCCCGGTGCACCAGCCCCAAGCATCCTGTATCATGCATCGAACCTGGACTGGTGATTCGTTTCATATATGATATTATACATGTTTCAATGTCATTCTCCCAAATCATCCCACCCTCTCCCTCTCCCACAGAGTCCAAAAGACTGTTCTATACATCTGTAAGTGAGGGTCTTAAAATCTGGGGACTTGAATTTTTTTTTTGTAAACTGTCTAAATGAGAATGTCATCTTCTTAGTTTCCCCCTTTCTGAGAGGACTTGATTACAAAGAGTCTTACATCTGTCCAAGACTGGCAACCTGATGCACTTGCATTATTGGGAGTAGGAGACCAAATTAGAAAATGAATTAGGTGGAACATTGAACAGGAATAAAATGCCTGCGGCTATAATAATTTGCCACTATGGATAAGTAGTGGACAGTGGCAGAGAAATTAAGAGAATATGATGTGAAGGATAAATTATATGACTTGGTAATTGGTTGGCAAGACAAAGAAATTGGTAAACCTTTGTTCTTAACAAATTTATTTTGTGGAAAAAAAAAGTTTTCCAGCAGGAGAGGATTCCTAAAAAAATAGAAATTTCACATAGGGTCAAGAGTTTCAACAGATAAAATATTGTCAGATTTTTAAATGTAATTCTCCGCTGAACCATAATCAACGGTGGCTTTTTTTTTTTTTTGACCACAGATTTTTTTCAGGCGGGTTCATTTACGCTGGTTGTGGTCAGTGGCCTCTCCTCCCTCCCTTTCTCCACCTGTTTCCCTCCCCTTCCTACCAGAACCACTGGCAATACCTGGGTCCATTTTTGGCTGTCACACTAGAGGTTTATTCTAACATCTAGTTGGTAGAGCCAGGGATGATGGTAGACATCCTGCATTGTGTAGAGCAGCCCTCACTCCCACAGCCACAAATAATTATCTGGTCCAAATGCCAGTAGTGTAGAGATTGAAAACACACTTTACTTATGCTGTGCTGCTCTAAAAATTCTAGACTCATACTCATCTTTTAATACAGTTATTTATGGTTTGGTTTGGTTTCATTACCCAAACAAAACAAAAAAGACAGTTGCATAAATTCACCACTTTCTTATTGAATCCACTCAATGAGCTCAAGTTCAAGATCTTCATTTTCATCTCTTGCCTTATGCAATGTTTTTCAAAATTTCATGTCTTTAATCATCACAACTTCTTAACTTTTAGCAACTTGACTTTACAAGTCACAAATAGTGGTGACTGCCACAAATGTTTTTCAGGAAAATGCCTCAAATTTCTGCAGGAATTCTACTTTTCATTCCTTTGATGCTATCAGAGGGCTTCATTTAGTTATTGCACTTTTAGCAAGAGTTGTTTAACTCTTCCCGACATTTTCACAATTCAGTTAAACATAAAGACAAAACATAAAATATGTGTATATATTTATATATATATGTATATTTAACAAATGTATATTAAAACTACAGAAGCACATGTAACCTCTAAGAGCTCTGAGACATATTTGACTTCTCTCAGGTGGTGCAAGTGGTAAAGAACCCACCTGCCAATGCAGGAGACACAAGAAACGAAGGGTCCATCCCTGAGGTGGGAAGATCTTCTGGAGGAGGGCATGGCAACGCGCTCCAGTATTCTTGCCTGGAGAATCCCATGGGCAGAGGAGCCTGGTGGGTTATGGTCCATAGGGTCACAAAGAATTGGACACCACTGAAGTGACATAGTATGCACCCCAGCAGCTCAGATTTGCTAAACAAGCTCTGGCACAAAGTACGTTTGTTTTATTGTTTTAAGAAAAATATGGTTTTCTGGATTTGGAAATGCAGAAAAGGCAGAAGTGCATTGGGATTGTGGTTTTACTCTCCTTGAAACTCTTCAAAAGTTTCCCATTACATTTAGCATAAATTCAAATTTCTAACACCACCTACAATCTTTTAAGCACTCGGTTCCTGTGATTTTTCTAGTGGAATCTTTCAGTTTCCATCCTCAATCTCTGTGCTTCAGTGAACTGCTTTTATTTTTATTTTTTCTGGTTTCATAGAGAAGTACATCTCTTTTAAGCTTCTACACATGCTATTGTCATGCGAGTGTATGTTCCTCGATTCTTTGTCTCGTCACAACAAAGATTTGGAGTGATAGACATTAAAGCCCCCTCGGCGTGTCACAGCTCTCAAGTCTTGGATAGACTGTGTTATAGCTCTCAGGTCTCGAATGGACCATGTTATAGCTCTTAGACAAATCAGTGTTACAGCTCAGTGTTACAGCTCTATTTTATTTAGAAGATGGCTTTGCTCAGTTCTCTGTCTCAGTGACACTGTATAAAGCCGTTATTTCCCTGGAAATCCAGGAATCCTTGATTCCTGGAAATCCAGAAATCAATAGTCCTTGATTACTTATAGTTGAAACATAAGCGGTTATGACCTGTAGAGATAAGGGAAAGGGTAACATGCTTGGTGATTTGGGGTGGAGATCCTGGGACAAATGCAGGAAGAGAGCCAGGGTGATGAAATCATACTCGATTTGTGTGCCAGAAGCTTCATGGGTCACAAGTTCTCAGGGTTGCTCTCCTTTCTGCCCTGGCATCATGTGGTGTGGGTTGCAGTGTCGAGAAATTTCAGATGGGGCTCTGGGTCTGAGGACGTTGAATCTGGTATCAGAATTGCCTCCATATCTTGTAAATATGTATATCTTCCCTTCTGTTTCCCAGGACACTCTGGACTTCAGCCAACAGGTAATGCCCTTTAATCCTCTTTTAGAGATAGATTTGGTCTCTGACTTAGTGGTAAAGAATCTCCTGCCAATGCAGAAGACACAAGAGACGTGGGTTTGATCCCTGAGTCGGGAAGATCCCTTGGAATAGGAAATAGCAACACACTCCAGTATTCTTGCCTGGAAAATTTCATGGACAGAGGAGCCTGGGGACTACAGTCCCTAGGGTTTGCAAGAGTCAGACGTGACTGAGCAAGTGCATGGGCACAAGCGCACCCATGTAAACACACACACACACACATACACACTTGGTCTCCTAGAATTGATCGTAGAGATGACAAGACAGGAGACAGACATAATGAGAAAGATTTTGAATTCTAAACTTCTTCTTGACACTTAGTAAAAGGCCAGCTTTCTCAAGTAGCTTTGGCTAAGGGATTTTTAGGAATTTTTTCTCACTTCTTACAGTACTGCTTTAACATGAGACCCTTTGGAGGAGGGGAAAAGAAGCTGCTTGTTCAATTAGTAAAACAATGCTCTCCTTTGTCTCCTGCAGGACTCCTAAACTGAAGTGAATACAATGACACTCATAAGAAGAAAAACCCTCTGTTTCAGCTGTTCTCCAGCATGGAAGTGTTACCTGCACTTTTAATCCACAAGGAGATTCTGCAGGTTTGCTCCTGCAGAAAATACCTTTCTTGATAGCTTCTTCAGCCCTTGACCCTTGGCCTGGAAATCCCCAGTACTGAAGGTAGTCAGTCCTGGGTGTTAATTAGAAGGACTGATGCTAAAGCTGAAACTCCAATACTTTGGCCACCTCATGCAAAGAGTTGATTCATTGGAAAAGACCCTGATGCTGGGAGGGATTAGCGGCAGGAGGAGAAGGGGACGACTGAGGATGAGATGGCTGGATGGCATCACCAACTCGAAGGGCATGAGTTTGGGTGAACTCCGGGAGTTGGTGATGGACAGGGAGGCCTGGCGTGCTGCGATTCATGGGGTCGCAAAGAGTCGGACACGACTGAGCGACTGAACTGAACTGGAGGCAGTACTTTATCTTCATTCTTTCCTGATCCCTTTTGTATTCAACCCTAAGAGCCTCCCTTGCATCTGAATACCTTTTACCGACATTTCTTTACAAAGCTTTTCTCAAATAAACATGGAATGAGAAGCATCTGCTTTCAAGGAAAAAAAAAGTAGAAAAAAGTGGGGTGGGAATTTCCCTCTCTATCTGTCTTTAGCTCTTTTTGGCAGAGCTAATAATAAAATTGACCCAAGACAGATTAACAGAGGAAAAAGAAACTAATTTTAACTCATGTGCATGGAAGTCTCATAGAAACAGGATCTAAGAGGTGGCCAGAGCAGGTGGCTTTTATGCTTTTTAGACAAAGAAACACATTTGTGAGTAACTGACAGAACAAAGAAACTGAGGTTTGGAGCAATGCAATAGTGAAGAATCTCAACAGAGTTTGGGCTTGAGGTAGTAAATTACAGAAGCAACAAAATTTGTTTACACAGACTTCTTGGTTGAATTCCTGTCTCTGGTGCTGAGTGTGTCTTACTTCCAGAAGCAGGGTGTCCATCTGAACTGATTGTTGTCATTTCAGAGGGCTCCGAAGAGCTCTGGTACCGTAGTCCTTTATGCCTCAGTGCAGAGAAGAATTCAGTGAGAGAGCGAAGTGGTAGATAAGAAGTGATTTACTAGAATAAGACACCTGTGAGGTTTACAGGCTGGCGAGCTAGACATGCCCAGACCGACCCAAGAACTTCCTGAGCTACAATTTCATAATCAAAGAAAAAGTGGGGAGGAGGAGAAGACCTTCTTTGTCTTTCTTGAGTAGACATGTTGTTTTCATCATTAGCTCCTCCTCCAGGTTGAGCGGAGGAGTTTTCTTGTCCCTAAGTAGTCAAGCTGGTTTACAATTGAATGTTTTGTATGTGTGCAGAGAGCATGTCCTAGGGATCATTAACTTCCTGAGCTCACTGGGCAGGATGTGGGTCTTATGACACCACCCTTTTATTGTTTGGGGGCATGTCTTAGGCTACTGCTGCATGGTTTTGCTGCTAAGCAAGCCTGCTTGGTTTTGTGGTTAAGTGAACCTACTTTCTCAAGTCATCATTAACTTACAGGGGTCTCTCATATTTTTTTACTTACAACCCCCTACTGGGATTAACTATTTAATCATCTATTTTGTCCCCATCACATCGTTTGCCTGAGAGATTATTTCCTGCTTTTAGGGAGACAGAAAGGAGGGTCAGAGTGTCTCTCTTGTGTTAGCCACTTCATAAGTAACATTAATTCAAAATAATCGATATATCATTGTGCCATATTTGGGGACAGACTTCCCTGAGCCCCAACAAGAGAATTTCATCAAGATTCAATCACATTTAAAATTTTTATTCCTGAATTTCAGTCATGTGTGGGTCCAGTAGATTTGTTTGCTTCATTTCCTTGTTTTATCTTGAGTTTTTTGTATTCTGTAATTAGGAATGTTTAGTTGAGATAATAACCAAGTTTTTGGAAGTGAACTAATACACTTCTAAATAATCCATAGCTTATCAAAGAATAAATTCGATGAGAAATTAGAAAACTATTGGAATGTTAAAATAGACTTTCAAAATTTGTGATATACAACCAAAGCAATCTCCAGAGGGAAATCTCTAGAGGGAAATTTATAGATTTAAAATATAAATATATATTTATATGAAAATAAAAACATATAAAATTCAGAGATCTAAGCTTTTAACTGAAGAACTAGGAAAAGTAAATTTAACTGAAAAAATAGAAGAAATGAAATAATAAAGAAAATTAATGCAATTGAAACTAAATGCATGATAAAGAAAATGAACAGAACTAGAATGTCTCCTTTCTTTCATTTTTAAAATAAATCACCTACAAGGCTCCTAAAAATAGAGAAAAGATCTAAATTACAATTTATTAATATCCAGAATGCAAAAATATTCCTAAAGAGCCTTCAGACATTAAAAAGATACTCAGTTCAGTTCAGTTCAGTCACTCAGTCATGTCCGACTCTCTGCGACTCATGAACCACAGCACACCAGGCCTCCCTGTCCATCACAAACTCCCAGAGTCCTCCCAAACCGATGTCCAATGAGTCGGTGATGCCATCCAACCATCTCATCCTCTGTTGTCCCCTTCTCCTGCCCTCAGTCTTTCCCAGCATCAGAATCTTTTCAAATGAGTCAGCTTCAACATCAATCCTACCAATGAACACCCAGGACTAACCTCTTTTAGGATGGACTGGTTGGATATCCTTGCAGTCCAAGGGACTCTCAAGAGTCTTCTCGAACACCACAGTTCAAAATTCTTCGGTACTCAGTTTTCTTTATAGTCTAATGCTCACATCCATACATGACCACTGGAAAAACCATAGCCTTGACTAGATGGACCTTTGTTGACAAAGTAATGTCTCTGCTTTTTAATGTGCTGTCTAGTTTGGTCATAACGTTCCATCCAAGGAGTAAGCATCTTTTAATTTCATGGCTGCAATCACTATCTGCAGTGATTTTGGAGCCCCCCAAAATAAAGTTAGCCACTGTTTCCATTGTTTCCCCATCTATTTGCCATGAAGTGATGGGACCAGATGCCATGATCTTAGTTTTCTGAATGTTGAGCTTTAAGCCAACTTTTCCACTCTCTTTCACTTTTATCAAGAAGCTCTTTAGTTCTTATTCACTTTCTGCCATAAGGGTGGTGTCATCTGCATGAGGTGAGGTGAGGTGAAGTCGCTCAGTCGTGTCCGACTCTTTGCGACCCCGTAGACTGTAACCTACTAGGCTTCTCTGTCCGTGGGATTCTCCAGGCAAGAATA
>SJYT01037277.1:0-16465 GCA_006410635.1 Cephalophus harveyi
ATTTTCTTGAAGAGATCTCTAGTCTTTCCCATTCTGTTGTTTTCCTCTATTTCTTTGCATTGATCACTGAAGAAGGCTTTCTTATCTCTTCTTGCTATTCTTTGGAACTCTGCATTCAGGTGCTTATATCTTTCCTTGTCTCCTTTGCTTTTCGCCTCTCTTCTTTTCACAGCTATTTGTAAGGCCTCCCCAGACAGCCATTTTGCTTTTTTGCATTTCTTTTCCATGGGGATGGTCTTGATCCCTGTCTCCTGTACAATGTCACGAACCTCATTCCATAGTTCATCAGGCACTCTATCTATCAGATCTAGGCCCTTAAATCTGGGATTAGAATTTTCTATACAGAACTAGTGGAATGTAAGGAAAATTTTCCTGTACAGAATTTGAGACAAAAGATTTTGTGAGAATTTGGATCCCCTTTGAAAACATGTGAAGCTTGCTTAGATGCATCTGAAGTTAAACTTCCTTGAGGAGACCATGAAAGTTTAAGCAGATGAAGCTTTTTAGAGAGAGTTTTGACAGGGAATGCCTATTGATTCCTGAAAGATTGAGGCACGCTTTTGGTTCCAGCTGTGTTTCCCTATATTGCCAAATCTCTTCTAGAACCCAAAAGCATATCTGTAAGTCCCATTGATATTTTTTTTCCCCTGCCTTTGGTGAAGGTGAAGTCGCTCAGTCGTGTCCGACTCTTTGCGACCCCGTGGACTGTAACCTACTAGGCTTCTCCGTCCGTGGGATTCTCCAGGCAAGAATACTGGAGTGGATTGCCATTTCCTTCTCCAGGGGATCTTCCCGACCCAGGGATCGAACCCAGGTCTCCCGCATTGGAGGCAGACGCTTTAACCTCTGAGCCACCAGGGAAGCCCCTGCCTTTGGTATTATAATTTTGTATAACCACATACCGACTTTCTGTGTTTTTCTTACCTCTAGATATAAGTTATCCAATGAAAAATTATGTCATAATTGATACCTCTTTATAAACCATAGTTTACTCTTTAAGTAACTTTAAACTATTAAAGACAATAAATGTTTAAAAATGCCACTTCATTGAAGATTTTTCTAGTTATTAAGTGCTTCTTATTTCTAATAACACCATTCTTAGCATGCTAACTTTTTCCTAATTACTGAGAAATTGTGAACATTCATTTATTTTACGTTGCTGTAATATGGTGGTACTTTCAGAGAATTGGATGTGGGTAGGGGACTCTAGTCCTTAATCTCTTAGGCTGCGTGATGCTCTTACATTTGTCTACTTTTCACATATCTTTTGTGTTAGTCCCCAAGTTAATAATCCATATTTATTCACAGTGTATTGAGCAGCTTTCTCCCTATTTGTTCTCTCTAGCTTCTAAACATTACTAATTTACAGTAGACTGGGAAGAACTTTAATGAGTTTTTCTGGAACAAATAGATAACCACTTCAGTAAGAATTTAAACTTTTTTCTACCCACAGTTCTGATTTGTTTTTAGAGATTTTTTTTTTATGTAGACCATTTTTTAAAATGTCTATTGAATTTGTTACAACTGCCTCTGTTTTATGTTCTGCTTTTTGGCAGCCTGGGATCTTAGATCCCTGACCAGGGATTGAATCCACACTCTGCATTGCAAGACGAAGCCTTAACCACTGGACTGCCCAGGAGTCTCTAGATTCCTGAGTAATGAATCAAGACTGATTTCCTTTGAGAAAGAGTAAATGCTTTTTTATACTGTTCATTACTCAAGACTTTTTTTTTTGTTTTTTCCTGTTTAACATTTTATTGATCAAAATGTTTATGATCATAAATTGCATTAGATTTTTTGTTATCAAACACATAAGATAGGTTTTCAACTGTCTTTGAATAATTGAATATAGAAAATAAGTATCTTTCATTCGCAGGTACTTAAGAGTTGGAAAAATTTCTTCAACATTCTATATTCCATCTTGTATTATAAAAGGCTCTGTCTCTTCATCTAGGAATTTAAAGCCTTGATTGAGAAGACTAACTGGTTGGCAAAATAGTTTTACAATAAAAGCCATAGAATCCTATGTAGCTGAGGCAGTGCCAGCAACTACCATAAAGACTGAATTTCAAATTTTCTACTATTTCCTCGCTTTTCACTGCAGAAAATGCATTTTCTGAAAGAAATTTAGACATTGGTTATACAGACTGGATTTTTCTGATGCATTTTTCTGATGCAAAAATGTAATTGCTTACTTATACATTATAGTCTTGCATTTTGCATGTGTCTCTTGAATGTGCAAAGCAGTTTCAGAATAAAGAGGAAATACCAAAGAAATGATGAAAATAACTTCGATCTATGATGAGAAGAGAGACATTTTATCATGTCTTTTTCTGTTTAAGGAAGTGTCATTGTTCTTGACATGAAGTCTTCCCCTATCATCTTAGTCCTATTCCATTTCCTTGTTTTTGTTATCTGACTTCACAACAGTCCCTTGATTTGAGAGGCTCTATCTCTTTCTTAAGTCTTCAGTAAGTCCATTGAATAAAACAATTCTCAGCCTTTAGGTTGTGCACTCTCTTTCAGTCGACATTCTTGTCTTGAGTAATAAGTTTGTTTTTTTAATTTTTTATGCTTCCCATTTTATAATACATGAGTGGTTGATATTTTTTGAAATCTTGACTTCTGGATAAGTGAGATAAGACTATAATATAAGCCAAAGTAGGTGATTCTTTTGTGGCTCTCTAATCTATCCTAAGATAGTAAAAACTGTGTAGCAAAAAAAAAAAAAAAAACAGTGGGCTTGTTAGAGATATACTCTTGGATTCTGGAAGAGATTTGGTGATAAAGGGTGGCAGGATTCAAAACTTTGCCTCCATAAAACTAGATGAATTCAATAGACTTTTCCTTTCCAAAAAGGTTAAGGGTTGGCTCATGCTGTCTGCGCATTATGAAAAAGTGAAAGTGTTAGTTACTCAGTCATATCTGACTATGACTCTATGCCCCATGTACTTTATGTAGCCTGCCAGCCTCCTCTGTCCCTGGAATTCTCCAGGCAAGAATACTGGAGTTGGTTGCCATTCCCTTTTCCAATAGATCCTCCTGACCCAGGGATTGAATCCCCTGGTCTCCCATATTGCAGGCAGACTCTTTACCATATGAGTCACCAGGGAAGTCCAGTGCATTATGGGAAAAAGAAATAAGGTTTTGTCCAGTTTGCACTTGTCATATAGTAACAAAGTTATTTTAGAGAATAGCAGATTGACATGGTGTTACTCCATGCATATATTCAATAGTCATAAAAGTAGTTGAAAGGAATAGACAGGAGGTAGTATTTCAGTCAGAGCAATAATTCATATTAATTTTCTTGAGTTTACAGGTTATTAAATGAATATAAGAATTGAATAGTAGTAATTTAACTTTTTAGTACTTTTAAGTGCTAAAATTATGTGATTGCAGTTGAACTTTAAAATGCCAAGCTTCAGAGGATCATAATTTCTAATAGTTGTTTTACCAGATTCATGTAATTGTATGTCAGCTAAATTTGGTTTATTATATTGGCTAAGTCAGGAAAATGTGTAAAATAAATTACCTATGCTCTTTATTGTCTTTATGTGGAAGGTATAATGTAATATGTCTCAGTAGGGTTAAACTCTTGAGGTTTTGAAAATTTTTTAAATAAGTTTTTAAAACTTGAAAATATTTTAAAAATAGGTTTTTACTTAAAAGTAGTACTTAAAGACTGATGTTTTAAATTTTAATTTGCATTTATTTAGGGCTCCTTTCTAGAGAAACTCTGTCTTTTGTTAAGCTTTGCTATAATAAAATTTTATCTGCTAATTGAAAATGCCACTGCCATAGGGAAGTCAAGAGATACCTGGCAGGTTTGGCCTTGGAGTACAGAATGCATCAGGGCAGAGGCTAACAGAGTTTTGCCAAGAGAATGTGCTGGTCATAGCAAACATCCTCTTCCAACAACACAAGAGGCGACTCTACACATTGACATCACCAGATGGTCAATACCAAAGTCAGATTGATTATCTTCTTTGCAGCCAAAGGTGGAGAAGCTCTATACAGTCAGCAGAAACAAGACTGGGAGTTGACTGTGGCTCAGGATATGAACTCCTTATTGCAAAATTTAGACTTAAATTGAAGAACATAGGGAAAAACCACTAGGCCATTCAGGTAGGACCTAAATCAGATCGCTTATGATTATACAGTGGAAGTGACAAAGAGATTCAGGGGAGTTAGATCTGACTGAGTGTAGAACTATGGAACAGAGGTTTGTAACACTGTATAGGAAGCAGTGATCAAAACCATGCCCAAGAAGAAGAAATGCAAAAAAGGCTAAATGGTTGTCTTAGGCCCTACAAATAGCTGAGAGAAGAGAAGCAAAATGCAAAGGAGAAAAGGAAAGATAAACCCATCTGAATGCAGAGTTCCAAAGAATAGCAAGGAGAGTTAAGAAAGCCTTCTTAAATGAACAATGCAAAGAAATAGAGGAAGGCAATAGAATGGGAAAGACTAGAGAGATCTCTTTAAGAAAATTAGAGATACCAAGGAAACATTTAATAGAAAGATGAGCGCAATGAAGGACAGAAGCAGTATGGACCTAATAGAAGCAGAAGATATTAAGAGGCAGCAAGAATACACAGAACTGTACAAAAAAGATCTTAATAACCTGGATAACCACAATGGTGTGATCACTTACCTAGAGCCAGACATCCTGGAGTGTGAAGTCAAGTGAGCTTTAGGAAGCATTACTATGAACAAAGCTAGTGGATGTGGTGGAATTCCTCCTGGGCTATTTCAAATCCTAAAAGATGATACTGTGAAAGTGCTGCACTCAGTATGCCAGCAAATTCGGAAACCCAGCAGTGGCCACAGGATTAGAAGAGGTCGGTTTTCATTCCAATCCCAAAGAAGGAATGCCAAAGAATGTTCAGACTACTCCACAATTGTGCTTTTACATGCCAGCAAGGGAATGCTCAAAATCCTTCAAGCTAAGCTTCAACAGTACATGAACTGAGAACTTGCCAGATGTACAAGCTGGATTTAGAAAAGGCAGTGGAAACCGAGATAAAATTGCCAACATCAGTTGGATCATAGAAAAAGCAAGGGAATTCCTGAAAAACGTCTACTTCTGTTTCATTGACTACGCTAAAGCCTTTGTGTGGATCGTAACAAACTGTGGAAAATTCTTAAAGAGATGGGAGTATCAGACCACCTTACCTGTCTCCTGAGAAACTTGAATGCATGTCTAATAAGCAACAGTTAGAACAGGACATGGAACAACAGATTGGTTCACAATTGGGAAAGGAGTACGTCAAGGCTGTATGTTGTCACCCTGCTTATTTAACTTAAAAGCAGATTACATACATCATGCAGAATGCCAGATTAGATGAAGTACAAGCTGGAATCAAGATTGCCAGGAGAAATATCAATAAGCTCAGATATGCAGATGACACCACCCTTACAGCTGAAAGCAAAGAGGAACTAAAGAGCCTCTTGATGAAAGTGAAAGAGGAGAGTGAAAAAGCTGGCTTAAAACTCAACATTCCAAAAACTAAGGTCATAGCATCCAGTTCAATCACTTCATGGCAGATAGATGGAGAAAAAATGGAAACAGTGACTGACTATTTTCTTGGTCTCCAAAGTCACTGTGGACAGTGACTACAGCAATGAAATTGAGACCCTTGCTCCTGGGATGAAAAGCTATGACAGACCTGGATAGCATATTAAAAAGCAGAGACAGTCACTTTGCCTACAAAGTCCGTGTAGACCATGAAGAAGGCTGAGTGCCAAAGAATTGATGTTTTGGAACTGTGGTGTTGAAGACTCCTGAGAGTCCTTTGAACTGCAAAGTTCGCAAATCAGTCAATACTAAAGGAAGTCAACCCTGAAATTTCATTGGGAGGACTGATGCTGAAGCTGAAACTCCAGTACTTTGGCCACCTGATGCAAAGAGCTTACTCATTGGAAAAGACACTGATGCTGGGAAGGATTGAGAGCAGGAGGAGATGTGGGTGACAGAAAATGAGATGGTTGGATGGTATCACCGACTCTGTGGACATGAGTTTGAGCAAACTCCAGGAGATAGTGAAGGACAGGAAAGCCTGACATGTTGCGGACTATGGGGTCACAAAGAGTTGGACACGACTGAGCAACCGACAGCAACAACAGTAGGTAAACAGATTAACAGATTGTGCAATTATTTATATTTTTAATTTGAGGAATTTGGTGGTGTTTTAGGATCATTGAACTTATTTTAGTGTTACTTTAAGCACAGTGAAAAAAGCAAAAGTTAGATAACTTGAAGCATGATACAAGGGTTAAAGGGTACTGCTGGGTTAAATTTTCTAAATAGAGAGTAAAGAAAATATTGACCTATTCCTAATGTTAAGTTACATAGAAAATTTGCACCTTCACCATTCAGAAGATAAAGATTTACATTGTAGTGCAAATAACTTCATGAAACAAAACTTGCATCAAGATCCTTAATTACATCTGCAAAGCCATGTTTCCAAATAAGTTCACATTCACTTCACACAGGTACTTGATGTTACAGCTTCTGTCTTCTGGTGGGACTCAATTCAAAGGTTTATTATAGGACTTTTACAGTATTACAGGATGTTTTTTGTACTCCCATTTCTTGAAAGTGGTTTTTCAAGCCATTTTGTATTATTATTTATTTAAATGCAGGAATTAGGTTATTAAGAGAAAAATGAAATATTAGGAGTCCTGCTTTGAATTCCTAAATTATGGAGGGCACAGACATAAATAAAACTAAACTTGAGTTGAAATACGTTAGGTACTATGGAATATTGGTCCAGAGTTCCGTAAGAACTTAGAACAAATCTAAGAAGCATTTAGGAAGGACTTACTGAAGAGACTTCCATTTGAGTTTGGCTTTAAGGATGACAGGACTTTAAAAAGTTGTTTAAATATATTTACAGTGTGTTAGTTTCTTCTGTATTGTAAAGTGATTCAGTTATACATATTCTTTTTCATATTCTCCATTATTGTTCATTATAGGATATCAAATATAGTATATAGTAGAACCTTGTTTATCCATTATATAAATATGATAGTTTGCATCTGCTAATCCCAGATTCCCAATCTATCCCTTGGATGATAGGATTTTGATAGGCCAAAATACAGTAGGATAAGAAACAGCATAAATAAATTCAAGGAGATTTTTGGTAGGGGAGGTGGGAGTTCAGTGGGCATACTTGAGAGAATGGTACAGTATTGGACCCAGAGTTCATGTCCCTGTTTGGGCACAGCTTCGTTTGGGCTTCCCTGGTGGCTTAGAGGGTAAAGCCTCTGCCTGCAATGTGGGAGTCCCGGGTTCGATCCCTGGCTTGGGAAGATCCCCTGGCAAAGGAAATCGTAAGCCACTCAGTACTCTTGCCTAGAAAATTCCATGGACAGAGGATCCTGGTAAGCTACAGTCCATGGGATTGCAAAGATTTGTACATGATTGAGCAACTTCACAGTATTGGAGAGTTTAGGATATAAAATGTGAGAATTAAGCAACATATGGAAACAACATATGACTACAGGTATCCAAATATGTGCTATGTTGCTGGAGAAATGAGATTAGTTTGGAGGTAATATTTGCTAGGTTGTACTTTAAAGGATGAATTAAATAGAGGCTTCGGGAGAGAAAAGCTAAGTTTAAAATGAGGGAGCAGGGTCAGAATAGGCCTGGAGTTGAGAATGAACATCTCAATATTTGAGTGCCTAATATTTTCCAAGATACTTACTGTTGTTCAGTTGCCCAGTTGCGTCTGCCTCTTTGCGACCTCATGGACTGCAGCACGCCAGGCCTCTGCCCTTCACCATCTGAAGTTTGCCCAAGTTCATGTCCATTGCATTGGTGATGCTATCCAGCCATCTCATCCTCTGACGCCCTCTTCTGCCCTCAATCTTTCCCAGCATCAGGAACTTTTCTGAGTCAGTTGTTTTCATCAGATGACCAAAATACTGGAGTTTCAGCTTCAGCATCAGTCCTTCCAACAAATATTCAGGGTTGATTTCTCTTAAGATTGACTGGTTTGATCTCCTTGCTCTTCAAAGGACTCTCAGGAGTCTTCTGCAGCACCACAGTTTGAAAGCATCAATTCTTCGATGCTCCGCCTACTTTATGATCTGGCTCATAACCATTCTTGACCACTGTGAAGACCATAGACTTGACTATACAGACCTTGTTGGCAGAGTAATGTCTCTGCTTTTCAACACACTGTCTAGGTTTGTCATCGCTTTCCTACCAAAAGGCAAAATGTCTTCTGATTTCATAACTACAGTCACCATCCTCAGTGATTTTAGAGCCCAAGAAGAGGAAATTTGTTCCAAGACACTACCAGGAGAAAAATGTGAAGTAGGTATAGTTACCTCCTCCTCTTACTGGGAAGCTTAGAATATGTATGTTTACAAGTGTCAAGAATGGCAAGAGCATTTAAGGAGAGAGAGAAAGAGTGATTATTTTTGCCTGGGGCCTGGCTGAGGAGTACATTTGGGAAAAGAGATTATTAGGAAAGACTTCATAAAGGAATTTAGGCTGGAGCATGAATAATCGGGATCTGTAGAGAAGGGAACACACTAAGGCATTCTGCAGTGCAGGCAGAATAAGCAAAAGCTTTAAATGCACATAGAAGAGGATAGTAGAGTTTGGTCAGTGTGTGGCATAGTTTAGGCTGGAAATTATCTGGATTCTGATGGGAGTGTGGTTCTAAAGTGTATTTTACAATTAATTTGGCACTGGGATGTAGGATGAATTAGAGGGAATTGATAAGAGGTACAAAGCCAGCTAGGGCTAGGTAAATCTGAGGTAGGAGCAGCGGTGGGGGTTATTAGAGAAGTTGGATTAGCTGACTGTACTTGACTTGAGCAGGTCTTGGGTCTTTAAGATTTGAGGACCTGGGAGGCTAGTGATGTCATTAAATAGGAGCAGGTGTATTTGGGGAGCAGTGGAGCAGTAAGGAAGACAGGCTTGATTTAAAGAAAAGATTTCTACTTGGAAGTGGGGTAGGATGAGGTTATGGAACAAAGCTAGTTTTTGATAGCTGCTGCTTGCACCAGGCATTGACTAGAAGCTTCTGCTCTTTATTGTTAAGCATTTGCTCTTCACCATTCTTTGAGCAATGACCTAATTTCTTTGCTTCATAGAACATTCAGTATACTAACGCGTATATATGGAATTTAGAAAGATGGTAACGATAACCCTGTATGTGAGACAGCAAAAGAGACACAGATGTATAGAACAGTCTTTTGGACTCTGGGAGAGGGAGAGGGTGGGAAGATTTGGGAGAAAGGCATTGAAACACGTATAATATCATATAAGAAATGAATCACCAGTCCAGGTTTGATGCAGGATACAGGATGCTTGGGGCTGGTGCACTGGGATGACCCAAAGGGATGGTACAGGAAGGGTGGTGGGAGGGAGGTTCAGGATGGAGAATACGTGTATTCCCGTGGCGGATTCATGTTGATGTATGGCAAAATCAATACAATATTGTAAAGTAATTAGCCTCCAATTAAAAGTGGTACTGTGGCAGGTATGTACAAAATTTTCAAAAAAAATGTAAGTCTTACATGTTATCACAGAATAAAAATAATAATTAAAGCAGATTTTAGGTATTGAACAAAAGAAAGCAAGTAATACATAATGGAAAACCATTGCGTTGTTTTCTTTTAAAAGCTTATTGTAAAGCAGAAGCACTTGGAAGTGTTTTCAAGAGAAGACTTTCTGGGACTTTCCACTCTATACTTTTCCACTCTATACTTCCACTTTATGCTCTATACTGGAGATTCAAAAGTCCATGCTTTTGAATAGTGTTGCACAAAAAAACAGGTGATAATAAAATCAAACCTGAAAATATTTTTTAAAAAGAATTATTAAAAAAAATAATGTGAAAATGTTGATAGTTTGAGTTTTAACAAGAATGAGGTAAAGACTGTTCAGGGAAGAAAACTGTCAATAATACCTTGACTTAATAAGTTATTCAGAGTGATGAAAAAAATGTCAGATGGTTTTGTTGGCTAACTCGGAAAAGCAGCCTTGAAATATTTCAGTAGTTACTGAAGGTGACCTCTTTAAAGAATTGAACTTGTGTTTTGGTATTGAGAATTATAAACTTAAATTTAAAAAATGACAAACATTTGCTATAGTCTAGTAGTAGTAATAATTGGAAACTAGTTAAATAGTACATTCAACAGGCAGTTCATTCCCTTCATAAGGAATCTGCAATATTCTGCAGTTATGGGTTTTCTTAAGGGCTTTCCTGGTAGCTCAGATGGTAAAGAATCTGCCTGCAATTTAGGAGACCAGGGGCTCCATCCCTTGGTTGGTAAGATCCCCTGGAGAAGGGAATGGCAACCCACTCTGGTATTCTTGTCTGGAGAATTCCATGGACAGAGTCTATGGGGTTGCAAAGAGTTGGACATGATTGAGTGACTGCCACACACACAACATGGATTTTATTGTAATAGAAATTGTATCTGGTGTTAAAAGTGTTCCTTCATCCAAATCTGACTTGGAGGAAATAATGCTAATTTGTTTCTCATGTATTACTTTTCTCCTTGCCTTTGTGTTGTATATTAGCTGGCAACAAAAGGGAGACTTAGTCAAGTGGTTTCAAGAAACTGAAGATGTGGTTTAGATGAAAGGGGCAATGACTGGGAAGAATGGTGGTAGTAAATGAGAAAAACAGGAGGAAATCCTTGTTATTTTTTTCCCTAAGTGAAAAAGCTTTACAGTTTTCTAACTATGATATAAAAACACTTGAGTGAACAATTAAGGTACCATAAAACTTAACATAGTTCTGGAACTCCTCCAGGTTCTATAATCCAGAGCTAATGGTATATAAGCCTTATCCTTCAAGACTTTTTATCTGTTTCTGTTTTTACTGAAAGAGGGTTGTTTTACACTTCACAAACTTTTTACTTAATCATAGTGTGCCTTATCTTTCCACTAGCAAATACTGGTTCTAGATATTGTGCTGGGTGCAGTAGATAGAAGAGATGTTCTCTGCCTTTAGAGATTATAGTCTTGTAGAGGGATCTTATATGTTAATTCTGTTACGGTATGAAGAGTGATTTGAAGGGGAAGCATAGAAGGTTATACCATAGAGGGGTACCCAAAAAGAGTTACACACATAACAGGGATACACCATAAGTTTAAGGAATTTGGCAAAACTTCTTGGAGGAATGAATGACAAAGCTGACCTGGAAAAATTAGTAACTGATACTTCCTGAATACTAACTACTCTTCCCTCCAGGTGAACCATCAGCTCTTTAAAGGCAGATTCTTTTTTTTTTTTTTTTCGGTTGCACCAGGTCTTTGGTGCTATGTGTGGGCTTTCTGTAGTTGGAGTGAGTGGGGGCTGTTCTTCTTTGTGGTGCGCGGGCTTCTCGTTGCAAAGCCTTCTGTTATTGCAGAGCACAAGCTCTAGGCCTGTGGGCTTCAGTAGTTGCCATGTATAGCTTCAGGGCTTGAGGGCTCCAGTAGTTTTGGCATGTGGAGTCTTCCTGGATCAAGGATCAAACCCATGTCCCCTGCATTGACAGGTGGATTCTTATCCACTGCACCACCAAGGAAGTCCTAAAGACAGATTCTTTGCTTTTCTATTCTCCAAAGTTCTAGTTACAGTAATGCGCAAATTTTTCTTATTCTAAGATACTGAACTGTTTTGGGTATATTGTGATGAGTGTAACTTGTATTAGAGGCTATGGGGCTATGAAAGTATTGTATTCTGTCTTCTCTTGGGTGTCTGAAAGGAAATATATTATCAAAGGAGAGTATGGGCCATCTCCATAATGTTTTCTAGCCTTTACTGGTTCCTCATTCTAAACAAAGTGACCTTTTTCATTCTTTGCTCCTTTGCTGTTTGTCCAAGGGATAATGGAGGAGTAATTGCCAGCATTTTTATTTTTAAATTTATGTCCTTTTGGCATTTAAGAGTTTACAGTGGTTTGTATTATAATTAATCAGATGCTTCCTAGTTGCATATCCTGTATATGCCTTAATTCTAAGATCCTTTATAGCAAAAAAGGGGTTGTTACCTTTATAGAGGAAGGGATCAGTTATCCACTGTGTACAGTTATCTACTGTGTTATGCCACGATTGTCTACTGAAAAGTTAGCATTTGAAAAAGTCAAGGATAGTTTCTCTGTTGAAATTCACAGAATGATGGTTTTACAACATTGGGGAATTAGGTGTAATCTTTCCATGGCAGTATTCTAATAACCACTTCATCATGGTATAACTTCTGCTGGGTGCACAAGCTGGAATTGAGATTGCTGGGAGAAAGATCAATAATCTCAGATATGCAGATGACACCACCGTTATGGCAGAAAGCGAAGAGGAATTGAGCCTCTTGATGAGTGTGAAAGAGGAGAGTAGAAAAGCTGGCTTAAAACTCAATGTTTAAAAAATGGAGAACATGGCATCCAGTTCCATCACTTCATGGCAGATAGATGGGGAAACAATGAAAACAGTGACAGACTTTATTTTCTTGGGCTCCAAAATCACTGCAGATGGTGACTGCAAGCCATGAAATTAAAAGACACTTGCTTCTTGGAAGAGAAGGTATGACCAATCTAGACAGCGTTTTAAAAAGCAGCAAATACTGCTTTACTTTGGCAACAAAGGTCCGTCTAGTCAAAGCTATGTTTTTTCAGCAGTCACGACTGAGCAACTTTCCTTCCACTTTTCACTTTCATGCATTGGAGAAGGAAATGGCAACCCACTCCAGTATTCTTGCCTGGAGAATCCCAGAGATGGCAGAGCCTGGCAGGCTGACATCTGTGGGGTCCTACAGAGTCGGACATGACTGACGTGACTTAGCAGCAGCAGCATGTTTTGATGTGAGAGTTGGACTATAAAAGAAGGGTGAGTGCTGAAGAATTGATGCTTTTGAACTGTGGTGTTGGAGAAGACTCTTGCGTCCCTTGGACAAGTAAACCAGTCAATCCTAAAAGAAATCAGTCCTGAATATTCATTGGAAGGACTGATGCTGAAGCTGCAGCACTTTGGCCACCTGATGAGAAGAACTAACTCCTTAGAAAAGACCCTGATGCTGGGAGACTGAGGCAGGAGGAGAAGGGGATGACAGGATGAGATGATGGGTGGAATCACCAACTCGATGGACATGAGTTTGCACAAGCTTCAGCAGTTGGTGATGAATAGGGAAGCCTGGCATGCTGCAGTTCATGGGGTCTCAGGGAGTCGGACACAACTGAGTGAATGATCTGAACTGAACTGAACATAGTATAACTTCTGGACAGAATTTTAGAAAATGGAATTCCTCAAAAAAGGAAAAAGGTTGACTTTTGACTCTTCTTTCATATTTCATGTCAAAATGATCAGGCTTAATTCCTTTAAGAGCCTTCTGCTGATAGCTAATGGAGAAGGCACTGGCAACCCACTCCAGTACTCTTGCCTGGAGAATCCCAGGGACGGAGGGGCCTGATGGGCTGCCGTCTATGCGGTCGCACAGAGTCGGACACGACTGAGTGACTTCTTTCACTTTAAACTTTCATGCATTGGAGAAGGAAGTGGCAACCCACTCCAGTGTTCTTGCCTGGAGAATCCCAGGGACGGAGGAACCTGATGGGCTGTCGTCTATGGGGTCGCACAGAGTCAGACATGACTGAAGTGACTTAGCAGCAGCAGCTGATAACTAAATTCTTTAAGAACTGTTCAGTTCAGTTCAGTCGCTCAGTCATGTCCGACTCTGCGACCCCATGAATCACAGCACGCCAGGCCTCCCTGTCCATCACCAACTCCCGGAGTTCACTCAAACTCATCTCCATTGAGTTGGTGATGCCATCCAGCCATTGCATCCTCTGTCGTCCCCTTCTCCTCCTGCCCCCAATCCCTCCCAGCATCAGGGTCTTTTCCAATGAGTCAACGCTTTGCATGAGGTGGCCAAAGTATTGGAGTTTCAGCTTTAGCATCAGTCCTTCCAATGAACACCCATCCATGAAGTGATGGCACCAGATGCCATGATCTTCATTTTCTGAATGTTGAGCTTTAAGCCAATTTTTCCACTCTCCTCTTTCACTTTCATCAAGAGGCTTTTTAGTTCCTCTTCACTTTCTGCCATAAAGGTGGTGTCATCTGCATATCTGTGGTTATTGCTATTTCTCCTGGCAATCCTGATTCCAGCTTGTGTTTCTTCCAGCCAGCGTTTCTCATGATGTACTCTGCAAATAAGTTAAATAAGCAGGGTGACAATATACAGCCTTGACATACTCCTTTTCCTATTTGGAACCAGTCTGTTGTTCCATGTCCAGTTCTAACTGTTGCTTCCTGACCGATAACTAAAATGACACTCACATTTTCTTTTTGGAAAAAAGATTTAGTTTTCTGTGCCGGGTCTTAGTTACAGCTTGCAAACTCTTAGTTGTGTCATATGGGATCTAGTTCTTTGACCTGGGATTGAACCTGGGCCCCCTCATTGGGAGCATTGAAGCTACTGGACCACCAGGAGAGTCCTGATGATTTGATTTTTTCAATGAGAATATTTTGGTTTATTTAGCCTGAAGTTAAATTATTTTATTTATTCCTGGGCTCATTCAGAAATAAGTATATTATAACACAGTAATGTCTCTTGCAGTATAAACTTCACCTGCCTCATTTTTAAGTTTTTATTTTGTAATAATTATAGATGCACAGGAAATTGCAAAAAGAAAAAAAAGAGGGAGTTCCTGTGTACTTTTCATATATTCCAATGGTGATATTAGCATAATAGTACAATATTTAGTACAGAAAATTGACATTGGTACAATCTAGAGTTTATTCAGATTCCACCAGTTTTACAAACACTCATTTGTATGTGTGTATATAGCTCTGTGAATTTTATATTGTTAGATTTAACTGTCACTATCAAGACTGAATTGTTTCACCACAAAGCTGCCAGTTTTAGCTCTTTCTTTCCTCCATACTGTGTGTGACCCTTTGAGTTTTCCCCCCAACCATAATTCCTTTAAAGTCTACCCAAATTATTGCATGTATCAATAGTTTATTGTTTACTGCTGCTCAGTATTCCATAGTATGGATGTTCCAACGTTTAACTGTTCACTCTTTAAAAGAAAGTTTGGGTTATTTCCAGTTTGGAACTATTACAAATGAAGTTGCTGTGTATGTGTATACAGGTTTTTGTTTGAGCATATGGTTTCATGTATCAGGGTGTGTCCAGGAATATAAATGCTGGGTTGCATGGTAAGTGCACGTGTAGTTTTAAAAGAAATGGCCCAAATATTTTTGGAGTGACTCTACCATTTTATATCCCACTTAGCAGTGTAAGAGTGTGAGTTACTGTCTCTTGCATCCTTGCCCAGTGTTTGGTGTTGTAACTATTTTTAAAATTTTAGCCTTTCTGGTATAGTGATACCTCATTATGTTTTTAACTGGAATTATCCTAATGGCTAATGATTTTAAAATTATTTTCATGTGCCTATTTGCCATCCATATATTTTGAATGAAATGTCCAATCATGTCATTTGCCCATTTTCTAATTGAAATGTTTTATTTTTTTAACTGTTGGACTTTGAGAATTCTTTAATATTCTGGTCTTTTGGATATGTGATTTGCTCATATTTTTCCCCTTCAGTAGCTTATTTTTTCATCCCCTTAGTAAGTCATGGAGCAAAAGTTTTACTTTTGATGAGGTCCAATTTTTCCTTTTATGGGTCATATATTAGGTGTCAAGTATGGAACCTCTTTGTCTAGCCCTAAGTCTTAAAGATTTTTCTCATATTTTTTTTCCAAAAAGCTTTATAGTTTTAACGTTTAAGTTCATGTTTTCACCTGTGTTTGACCCACTTGCTTTAGCACCTTTTGTTTAAAAGGCTGTCTTTCCCCTATTGAATTACTTTTGAGCCTTTGTTAAAAATCAGTTTGACTTGTTTTGGTTTATTCTAGAATGTCTGTTCTGTTGATCTATGTGTCTATCCCTCCACCAGTACCACACTGTGTTGATTTAAGTATCAATATAGGTAGACTTTATTCTTTTTCAAAACGGTCCTTTTCTTTTGCCTTTCCATTCCGTATAAATTTTAGAATATGCTTGTCCTTGTCTACAAAAAAACCTTGCTAGATTTTTACGAGAATTATGTTAAATTTATAGATCGGTTTAGGAAGAATTGACTTTTTTATGTTGAGCCTTCTCACCTTTGAATATAGTATGTTTCCCCATTTATTTAGGTCTTTTACCAGGCATTTGATAACTTTTATCATACTGATCCTGTACATGTTTTGTTTCTTTCAGTTCAGTTCAGTCGCTCAGTCGTATCCGACTCTTTGAGACCCCATGAATCGCAGCACGCCAGGCCTCCCTGTTCATCACCATCTCCCGGAGGTCACTCAGACTCATGTCCATTGAGTCCGTGATGCCATCCAGCCATCTCATCCTCGGTCGTCCCCTTCTCCTCCTGCCCCCAATCCCTCCCAGCATCAGAGTCTTTTCCAATGAGTCAACTCTTCGCATGAGGTGGCCAAAGTACTGGAGTTTCAGCT
>SJYT01037277.1:16546-34660 GCA_006410635.1 Cephalophus harveyi
CATCCAGCCATCTCATCCTCGGTCGTCCCCTTCTCCTCCTGCCCCCAATCCCTCCCAGCATCAGAGTCTTTTCCAATGAGTCAACTCTTCGCATGAGGTGGCCAAAGTACTGGAGTTTCAGCTTTAGTATCATTCCTTCCAAAGAAATCCCAGGGTTGATCTCCTTCAGAATGGACTCCCAGACTAATTCAATTTGACTTAGGAAAATAATCGGACGCATAACAAAGAGCAAACACAGCCCCAGAGCCTCCTTCCACAGTCAGCAACACTGGCCTCCACTAGCCTCAGCTTGGACACAGTCCCTGCTGAGGGGCTGGGACATCAGAGAGAGAGACCAGAGAGCTGACTACCACTCCACATTGACCCAGGACTGGCAATAAAACGAGCACTATAATTCTTGAACTGCTGGAGGATGTTCCAATCTGAACAGTTTGCTGCTGGGAATCTGTGCTGGTTATTTGCCTATCGACTCTCAGCCGCAGCCCCACCCTCCTGCATCTACTAGGTGATGCGAAGGCTGGGACTCTGCAATCTACATTCGCCAGGCTTGCATGCCGCTGGCTTCTATGAGGTTCTGACGGTGGAACGAGGGAGGAGGCGGGAAAAGGCTCTGTTTCTGCTTTCAGCCTCTGTTAGCATCCACCGAGCAGCAGCACAAGCTCCATTTCCTAGTCTTGGCTCTTGAGTACCAGCTCTGGGGTGTGCCCCAGGGGATTCAAGTCCCAGCTCTCATCACTCCCTCAGGGCAGAGCCCAGCCATGGCAGCCCTCCTCTGAAACCCTAGGTTTTGAGATCACAGCTCTTCCTTTTGTGCCCCAGCACGAGAGGTAGCAGCCGCTTCCACTTCCTGAAGTTACTCATGTCTGGATGACTTCAGCATCCACTTGTGTTCTTTCAATCTTCCAAACCTGGTACAGTCAGAAATCCCTCTTTTTTGTTGTTAATAATTACTTATTTTAATTAAAGGATAATTGCTTTACAATATTGTGTTGGTTTCTGCCATATAAGAACATGAATCCGCCATAGGTACATATACATGCCCCCTCCCTCTTGGGCCTCCTCCCACCTCCTACCCCATTCCCCCTCTCTAGGTTATCACAGAGCATTGGATTTGAGCTCCCTGCGTCATACAGGAAATTCCCCCTGGCTATCTGATTTTACAGGCGGTAGTGTATATGCTTCCCTGCTACTTTCTCAATTCTTCCCGCCTGCTCCTTCCCCTGTGTTCACAAGTCTGTTGTCTAAGTCTGTGTCTCCACTGCTGCCCTGCAAAGAGGTTCATCAGGACCATCTTTCTAGATTCCACATATACCCTGAAGGAAACCATAATTGAAAAAGACACAGGTACCCCGGTGTTCACTGCCACACTATTTATAATAGCTAGGACATGGAATAAATCCCCCTTAATTGAAATACTTCATGTGGTTTCTGTAACCTAAATGGACCCTGAGTTATGATATAAAATTTCTTTTGCTCTGTGGTTTGTTTTCTTTTGTTATAGATTTTACATTCTCTGCTCACAAAATATCGCTTCCCATGGCTGAAGTCTCTACCTTTGGTTACCATTTGTTCTGCCAAGGAGACTGCTCTCCAGCCTGGAAATGGAAGAGTACACATCAGTCAGAGGAAACTGAAATGTTATGAAGGAGGCTGGCTGGACCCGCAGATAATTCTGGGCCTGCGATCCACATAACTCAACTCACAGATTCTAAATTCAATTTTATACTGAATATTTGATAGGTTAAGAGAAGCATAGGCCTATTTTAAATGTTTGGGTTTTTCTCTCTGTGGACACAAATACATCCTAAGATCTGATGAAAAAGAATCTTGTTCTGATCCCTCTCCCTTTTGTGGCCTCTCTCCCAACAAGTCACCATCCTATGTAGTCCTGTCCATTCAGGCTCAAGCTGCAGGAACCCCAGTCTAACTCACCAGGACCTGACCCTGGACAGTCTCGCACTTGTCCAGGATGTGATATTTGGATAACTGCATGGAATTAATCATTAGCATGAAAAATGACAAAGCTGACCTCCCTTCACAGACAAATTAATACCAGATAGGTTACACCGGCATGAGATAATTCTCGCCAGATCTCTCATGTCTCTGCATGTCTTGCAAGCAGAGGCTTTACTCCCTTTGTCCCAGGCTATCTTTTCAAGGATGCCCACACAGCGACCAGTCTTAGAAGATATGATGATTCTCTTCAGGGAAAAGGACAGATATGTTGTATGCACACATGAAGCAACTTGGCACACAGGCACGCAAACAAACCCATCTTTTTTCCTGGAGAGAAACATCATATCTTCCAAGACTGGTCGCGGTGCAAACATCCTTGAAAAGGCAGTCTGGGGAAAGGGAGCAAAGCCTCTGCTTGTAAGACAGAAATAAAAGAGGGTGTCTCCCTTTAGAGCAAAGGTAAGGCAGACTTACTGCCCATAACAAAAGGTTCAGGTTCCCTAGGCTCAGGACTCCTCTCCCACAACACAATCTACTTTGTGTACAGGAGTTGCGTGACCCTCTTTACATCTGTCTTATGGGAATTCGGTCTTGGAAACTAGCACTAGAAAATCCTGCTACTCTGGCTACTACTATGTTTGTGAGTAATAAACTCATTTGTCAGGGCTTCCCAGGGGGCACTAGTCGTTAAAGGCACTAGTCTCCTGCCAAAGCAGGAGACTGAGAAACTTGAGTCAATCCCTGGGTCAGGAAGGTGCCCTGGAGAAGGCATGACAACCCACTCTAGTATTCACGCCTAGAGAATCCCACAGAGAATCCCTGGCAGGCTACAGTCCATAGGTCGCAAAAAGTCGTACACAACTTAGTGACTTAGCACACACATGCCAAGTCATTTGTCTCTGACCCAGAATCCTTGTATCTTTTGCAGCATTCATGAAACGGAACAAGCTAGCTTATTAGCTTGCAAGGAGAGGAAAGTTTCAGACCCTCCACAGTTTTTAGCACACGTCAGCTAATGTAAAAACAAAACTATCATGCTTTAGAGGATGAAGTAAAGAACTGCTTCATAATTTGGAACTGGGAAAAATGTCTTAAACAAAATACATAAAAGGAATATCAAAGAAGGAAAAAATAGATAAATTTGACCACACTAAAGTTAAGAAATTCCATTCACCAATGGACACTATTAGGACAGTGAAGAAGATGTTCACAATAAAAAAAAAAAAAAAATACTGATGTATAACTGACACAAGTAAATGCAGGACAAACATATATCCTGTAAATCAGTAAGAAAAGTACATAAAATCTGATAGAAAAATTGGCAAAATAGTTGAGTACAACCTTTACAAAAAAGGAAACCCAAGGGCCAGTAAACATAAAAAGGTGCCTAGCCTCATTCAAAATCAACAAAATAAAAATGAAAGCACCATGGAAAATCATTTGGGAAAACAGTTTGCCATTATCTAATGATGGGCACCACAGGACCCAGCCATTCCTAGCACCATTATCAGTACTAGCCCCAAACTGAAAATAACTCAGAAGCCCACCAACAGGAAAATGGATAAATAAATCAGGTATTTTATACCCCAATAAAAATGAACGAACTACAGCTACATAAAACAACATGGATGGCTCTTACAAAATAAATGTTGAGTTGAAAAGAAGTCAAACACAGGAGGGAATATATATCACACCTTGTATTTATAAGTTAAAAAAAAAAAACAGGCAAAAGTAACCCATTGTACTTACGGATGTTTGGGTTGTACAATTATAAATAAAAGCAATACGCAATGGGCTAAGAAAGGCAGGATAGTAATTGCTTTTAGGGAGAGAGAGGGGTATATAACTCTGAGAAGCTACATGGGGACAGGTGGTGTCTGGGATGCTAGCAATGTACCATCTTGTTCTTGATGGGATTACACCAGTATTCAGTCTACAAATAAACCAACAATCTGTATACTTATGTTTTATACCCTTAAAAATTAGTAAATATATACCAAAAAGACTGAGGAAACGATATCCAGGTCATGGGACTGAACTCAGCCCGTAAACCGGAAGCTCACACATAGCCCTTTCCAACTCAACCCTCTCCCCTACCTCATAGGTCATCACTATCCTGACTTTTGGGCTTCCCTGGTGGCTCAGGCAGTAAAGAATCTGCCTGCAATGCGGGAGACCTGTGTTTGATCCCTGAGTCGGGAAGATGCCCTGGAGAAGGAAATGGCAATCCACTCCAGGATTCTTGCTTGGAGAATTCCATGGATGGAGAAGCCTGGAGGGCTACAGTCCATGGGGTTGCAAAGAGTCGGACATGACTGAGTGACTAACTCTTTCACTCTCACTTTTAACTTTTACCCTCAAGCGTACATTATCAAATACTATGGTTTACCTGAGTCTGCTTTTGATTTTTCCCTAAACAAAATCAATAAATATTTGCATTTGAGTCTGAAAATTATTATTGATAAATCAACTCACTCCTGTGATACAAATGCTTCTTTGAACATAATATTTTTGTAATGAATTAAACAGTTCAGTTGAAACAGAACTTTACAAATCTTTGTGGATTCATGAGAACAGCAACTAAAATTAAGCAAGAGAACCTTATCTATGGGATTCCCTGATAGCTTAGTTGGTAAAGAATCCGCCTGCGATACAGGAGACCCCGCTTCAATTCCTCGGTCAGGAAGACACCCTGGAGAAGGGATAAGCTACCACTCCAGTATTCATGGGCTTCTCTTGTGGCTCAGCTGGTAAAGAATCCATCTGCAATGTGGGAGGCCAGGGTTCAATCCCCGGGTTGGGAAGATCCCCTGGAGAAGGGAAAGGCTATGTGCAGATTCATGAGAACACCAACTGAAATTAAGCAAAAGAACCTTATCTATGACATTAACTCAGTGGTGTTTGAATTTTACTGGATTAGCAGTTTTATTTGCATTTAAGTTGAATTAAGTTTGGAGTTCTTGCTTAAAGCTATAAGCATAAGTTAACAGCTTCAAGTTCATCCATATTTAAGTAACAATATAATAAACTAAATTTAACTTGACACATGGAGTCCCTTATAAAAAGGGGTCCGGTGTTCACACAGATTTGAGAAACCCTGCCTAGGAATTGCTCCCCCATGCACAATCTCCCATCTCACTCTCCTGCCTACTCCTGCCACTCCTCCTATTCCACCTTTACCCCAAGACAAGACCACAACTTGCTTTTTACAGCCGGGAACATTTAAGCAAAATGCTTTCCAAACCACCCATGTCATCTCGGTGAAGTATGTCAGGCACTCTGCATGTCAGCTTTGGAATTCATTCCATTTGTCATATAGGTGATCAAAGCTGGGGACCAAAATCAGGCCCAAGCAACTAAGGGAAGTGTGCAAACAGTTTATTTGGGCCGGGTGACAGATCTTTGAAACGCTAATAACAATTACCCACAGCTCATGCTTTGGCACTGCAGCTGCTTCCCTACGAACTCAAGAGAAGAAAGCCCTCACCCAGTGCTTTTCTTGCCTACTCCCACTGTAAAAAATTACCAAAACCTTAGGGGTTTAAAACAACACAGATTGAGATTTTCCTGGTGGTCCAGTGCTTAAGACTTTGTGTTCCAAGGCAGGGAATGAGCGTTCGATCCCTGATCATAGATCTAAGATCCCACAAGTCTCTTGGCCAAAAAAACATAAAACAGAAGCAATATTGTAACAAATTCAATAAAGACTTTTAAAATGGCCCACATCGGGAAAAAAAAAAATCTTGAAAAAATAAAACACAGAAGTCTACAATTGGTGTTTCCAGGCTAATATCAGTTGCCAGCATGGCTGGTTTCTTTCAGAGGCTTGGGGGAGAAAGCGTTTCTTTGCCTCTTTGGGCTTTTAGAGGTCATATTCACCTGCATCCTTCACCCTTGACCCCTTCCTCGCAACCCTCCAATCTTTTACTTCCACCTCCACTTTGCCTTCTCCTCTGTCCGGCCTCTGTCTTATTAAGAACTCTGCGATTACATCAGAAGCAGAAGATATTAAGAAGAGGTGGCAAGAATACACGGAAGAACTGTACAAAAAAGATCTTCACGACCCAGATAATCATGATGATGTGATCACTAATCTAGAGCCAGACATCTTGGAATGTGAAGTCAAGTGGGCCTTAGAAAGTATCACTACGAACAAAGCTAGTGGAGGTGATGGAATTCCAGTTGAACTGTTTCAAATCCTGAAAGATGATGCTGTGAAAGTGCTGCACTCAATCTGCCAGCAAATTTGGAAAACTCAGCAGTGGCCACAGGACTGGAAAAGGTCAGTTTTCATTCCAATTCCAAAGAAAGGCAATGCAGAGTTTTCCAAATTTGCTGGCAGATTGAGTGCAGCACTTTCACAGCATCATCTTTCAGGATTTGAAACAGCTCAACTGGAATTCCATCACCTCCACTAGCTTTGTTCGTAGTGATGCTTTCTAAGGCCCACTTGACTTCACATTCCAAGATGTCTGGCTCTAGATGAGTGATCACATCATCATGATTATCTGGGTCGTGAAGATCTTTTTTGTACAGTTCTTCCATGTATTCTTGCCACCTCTTCTTTATTTCTTTGGAGTGATTATAAATGGTACTGTGTTTTGAATTTCTTTTCTGTTTTTTAATAACAAGCAAGAATTCAGCAGAATAGAACTCTACAATGTGTCTTTTGAAGCTCTGGCCCTTTCAGCTTTCTCCTACCACTAATGTTACTTAGTGCTTTAAAAAACTGAAATAAAAACAGAATAGTTTTATTAGTCCATCTTTCCATTTTATCCCAATGTAGAAATAATCTGTTTTATGTCTAATCATTATTGCCACTTGGAAACTAAGATTAGGGAGTTGTTGCTTGGTTTATTTATAAGGGAGTTCATTTCACTGTTGGACAAAAGAGTCTCACTGTTCACTTTGCTGTTGATTCATGGACATTGAAGACTTCTAACTTTTCCCTGCCCTGCCTGCATTTTCTCACCTTTTCTTCTCAATGAAGGCATCTAGTATCCATGATATGCTCATTCTCAGATGCCATCTTAGGTCTGGATTCTTTATTCTGTTATTCTCCCAGATACACATTAAGTGTATGTATATCCAGTGTCCAATGACACAAACCCAGACACCTGAAAGTGATGGTAGTGCAGAAACAGAAAGGTGTCTAAGGAATTCTACTAGTCTGTGGGGGAAAAGTGGCTTGTCTAAATGGAATGAAGGAAATCACCAATAATATATCAACCTTCACTAGGCACTAGATTCTTTTATTTGCTCTTTTAACTGAGTTTTAAGATGTAAGTTAAAATACTTCTACAAAGGAGGAAACTGGAGTTGTTTTCTTTTTTAAATATTTATTTGACTATGCTGGGTCTTAGTTGTAGCATATGAGATCTTTGATCTTGGTTATGGCATGTGAATGCTTAGTTACAGCATGTGGGATGTCAGTTCCCTGACCAGGTATTGAACCTTGGTCTGTGCACTTGGAGCACAGTCTTAGCCACTGAAGTCCTGAAACTGGAGTTTTGATTTCCCAAGTTCACCCAGTTAGCAAATGGTCCAAGGATAATGTAGACACCAGAATCCCAAATTGTGTTAATTAAGATGCTGGAACCAAATTCTAATCCTAAACAATCAATTTTTGTAATAGAGTAGAAGAGTGGAACAAGCTCCCTGAGTACTTATTTAGCATTCCAGACTCTCAGAACTGAATCTTTGCCTGTTTTGAGTACCTTTGAGTACCTCTTAGTTACAATACATGTTTTGGCAGCAGCAGAACAAGTACATATACAAACAGAACTCTACTGAAGGGTAGAATGATTCACAATAAAAAGTGCAGAGAAGTATGGGTTTTCAAATAGAAGAGAGGACACTTTTAAGATGAAATTAATGAAGGCTTTAAAGATTAGACAGTATAATGACTGGTAGATAAATAAGACATTCTTTGATATAATTTTTATTATATATACTCAGCACAACATTCAATGCTCATTTAATATGGCTGTGTCTGTTCATAAGCATAAAGCATTTGAGCAACACTAATTGTGCCTTATTAAATTTCAACTGAAAAACCATTATGTGCTGAATCAATATCTTTGAAAATTTCAGATAAATTGTCCTCTTACTAGTTTAATATCCAAAAACAATTTTAATTAAGGAGTGGGTACTACTTAAGATTTACCTAAAGATCTTTACTACATAAAGTTTATGTAATAGTTCTCATGATATATTTAAATTATTGTTTATAATTATTCTAAAAGAGAACAAAGCTACTGGGAATTGAAAATAATATGAAAATATATTTGAGTGCTACAGTGCCAGTAATTTTACATACATTATCTTGTTAGCCCTAACAACCATAAGAAATGTTTTTATTACAGAAATGTTTCAAGATTACATTCATAAAACAAGCTTACCAAGACGCAGTCTGAATTGCACATCTGAAAAAAATTTTTTTAGTAGGGTCCTGGTGAGAAGTGATTTAAAAACTATAAAAAGTTTACATGAATATAAGGTAAAATTGAGATTAGAAATTATGTTAAAGTATTGATGGCATAAGTAAGAAAATAACAGAAACAGATTTTCCTGTATAGTCACCTTACTTAAAATCCTCATTTAAAAGCAAAAAATATACACAAAATTTCAGAGTGCTCTGCTAAGCCTACAAAACTACAGAGTATAATATCTGTCATATATGTGTATTTGTGAAGCAATGCTAATCTAGTAATGCAAATATTTTCCAGAAAAATATGAGATTGAGATCCCCAAATGAAAAGACCATGCATAGTTCTTTTCAGTATCAGATGATGACAGTCAAGCATAAAATTGTTTATTCAAGTTTGCTGCTGTGATAAAAAATTTTGATGGGGGAGTGTAAATGGAAAAATTCCTGAAAGACACTTTATTTTTCTTTAACAAAGACTAAGTATCTTAAGCCATATTTAAATCTGAACTTTCTGGTCATTTTGTTTAATTGTGAATGAAATCAATTTCTTAAGAATTCAGTGAAGTATTAATACTAATAAAATTTACAACTACTTGTATTTTGTACTTATTGGCAATATAAATTTAAAATGGAAGAATATATTAATATGATTGAGATTTTAAAAATGAGTGGGAAAAAAACTGGATTTCTATCCATAGTAGTGAGACTATGGATGCATCATTTCCATTTTAAGCCAGTTCCTTATCTACAAGATGGAGTAAAATGGGAAAGGGAGTTTGGAGCTGGACTAATGATAACTAAGTCTTCTTCTGAATCTCCAATTCAACTAAATTTAGTATATATATGAGATGATGAGATCAAAATTATCATGGTAAATATTCATTGTAATCAAGCTTAATCATTTCAGTTTGTAGTCACAGTTAACACCAATGTTACAGGTAAGAAAACTAACACTTACTGTTTGCTAGATGCTGTTGTAAGCATTTATAGATATGCCATATCACCTTTCACCCTCACAACTCTAGAGGTGGTATCCCCAAGGGTGACAGGACACCAAGGCTTAGAAGGCTTAGTCACTAAGGAATTAACACATATGATATGATCATTTAATTTTCCGACTTAGCTAAATGATCTTACTATATGTCTCTTCTTTTATAATTTGATAGTTTTCTTAAGAAACCTCAACATGATCAAAACATCACACTATTAAAAAAAACAGTTCAGGTTATGAGTATTAGAGTTATCCATTACAGTTTCAAATTTGGAATAATCATTATTTCTCCTACAGAAAGTTCTGTAACAGGTATATATGATGTTTATAAATATTGCTGAATAAATTCTATCATTTGATTACATCTAGTTGTGGCTGAAGGGTAATGACCTTTCTCCCCAAAACTGGCAATATAATCATTAGTAAATAGGTTCATATACATGCACATTTCTTTATGCATGTTTATGATAAAGCATAAAGCAATTCAAGCAAAGAAGCTTTTACTCCTGAAGGTAGTGGTAGTTTCTGATAACTACTAGGTTTGGCTGAGTTATGTTAACAGCATTCCCCAAATTAATCAAGTGATACCAAATTTTAAGTTATAAAATCTGTGTTATGGGGGAAAATTCCTGTATATTTTAAGTGTTTAAAAATTACTCAATTTTGTGTACAAGCATTCTGAAGATCATTACAATCCTCTGTTTGAACATACTAAGTTCTGTAGTTAAGAGCATGTGTTCAAATTTGAGTTTCCCTCTCTGTGGTTCTGTGACAGAGACAATTACCAAATATCCCTAATCCTTAATTTTCCTCATTGGAAAATGGAGTGTATAATCCTCACAGAATTAAGTAAGGATTAGGTAAGAGAATGTAGATAATACCTAACTCAGTGCCTATCACATAGTAAAGTCTCTAGATGTTAGTAACTTTTTATTATTTTATTCTTAAAAAAAAAACCAAAAAACTATACTGACCAGAATGTCCTCCAGTTTCATATCCAACATATCTGTGCCAGTAATGTATTTCTTCCAGTCCTCTTGTTCTTGCTCCTGTTCTCCCATATTATCCAGGATTAATTCAAAGAAAATCACCTTCTCAGAAATGGTGCTGAATGTATTGTCAAAGCAGAACATGTAATCACCAACTTCAGTCTCTATCCTGTGTTAAAAAAAGAAACTGTCCTCAGTTATCTGTACTTCCATCTGGAATCAAAGAAAAAACTATTGTAAAAGAAGAAATAACATGATTTATAATTGGACAGCTTACTGACAGACCTCCATAGTACTGAAAGATAATTTATAATTCCTTTAAAGCAGTAACCTGAAAATAGATATTTAAGTACTTGCAATTTAAATGTGCTTGACACTGAAGCAGGATTGAAAACCTAGATACCTCAGAGTGAACCTTAATATTTATGTATTATTTAAAGTAATTTATAATGAGTTCAACTCATATGGAAACATCACTACAGACCTCCACTTTTGAGATTAATTTGTAAAGTGAGATTTTTTTTAATTTTGAAAACCAATGGATTTTCCTAAATGCTTCATTCTAGGCCTCTTTGGATTAAGTACATAATTATAATACAGTTTACAAAGATTAGGAATGAGTTCAATGGCGAAGAACGAGAGCATTACTCATGGTGGCATTACCTTTACTGAATAAATGCTACTCATAACTTAAAAACGATCTTGATCTTCACATTAAAGATAATTGGCCTAGGCAGAGTTAATTTAGCAAAATCGTTTTCTAATAATTTTTTTGTGGAGAGAAGTTTTAACAAACTATTTACACAGGCTAATGACATTTACTACTGCTGGCCACAAAAACAGCAAAGTTCAACAAAGGTTTTGTTGTGACTATTCACGAAGGTTGGTCTAAATTCGAAGTTTCCTTATCCAGTATGCCTGTCTCTTATACACATCTTGGGAATGTAGGCTAGGTATATAAAACTAATACTTTTTGTTAATATTTTAATATATTTGGTTATAAATCCCACATACCTTTTTTTCACAGCTGTGTTTCTATATACATTTAGGAGGTACATATGTAAAAAGAGAAAAGTTGAGTTTTTGTTTTCTAAAAATATCCATGATTAGATAATTCTCATTATGATTTATAACTTGATATACTGAAAAACTTCTACAATTAATTTGTAATTGCCACATTTACAAAGAAACTTCTGGGTAACAATCTTCTAAAAACATTGTTCAGTGTTTGTTACATTTAGGCCTAGAAAGTTCATTTATTTAAATCACCTAATGACATTTGCAAAACTTTTGCTAACTTAGGAAACTACTGTTATTAACATGGCTTCATTCATTTATACCTGCACAATATTTGCATTACACGTAACTACAATCGGAACAATAAGATTACTTGCACAGATGAAAGTTAAGCCTTTCCTTTCATATTAAAATTATACTTATTTCACACTTAATGGTAATGCCTGAAAATGTTTTGGAAAAGACTGTTAATGGTCTTGACTGTAACAGTTTATTGCATTTTTCTGCCCCTTTTTGTGAATGTTCAGTACTCTGGACATTTAAGTTCTACTTTTCCTCTTATCTTCAAATAGACTCTTCAGCATATACACTTGAATGGCTGACACTACAACCATTACCACTAAATTAACCATAGACCAGAAATTGACTCTATCAAAGTTGCTTTCTTGTATGTTTCGGTCACGTGCTTCAAATGCTCTAAGCAGAGTTTGGATATGACCACTTTTGCTTAGTCTGGACTTGATGCTGTTGATAGACTCCTGGAGATAAATAAAATAATTTTATTGTAAAAGAATGCTCAGTAATTTTAAGTTAATTTAAAAACTGTGTTTCACTGTCCTCTTACTAGTTTAATATCCAAAAACAATTTTAATTAAGGAGTGGGTACTACTTAAGATTTACCTAAAGATCTTTACTACATAAAGTTTATGTAATAGTTCTCATGATATATTTAAATTATTGTTTATAATTATTCTAAAAGAGAACAAAGCTACTGGGAATTGAAAATAATATGAAAATATATTTGAGTGCTACAGTGCCAGTAATTTTACATACATTATCTTGTTAGCCCTAACAACCATAAGAAATGTTTTTATTACAGAAATGTTTCAAGATTACATTCATAAAACAAGCTTACCAAGACGCAGTCTGAATTGCACATCTGAAAAAAATTTTTTTAGTAGGGTCCTGGTGAGAAGTGATTTAAAAACTATAAAAAGTTTACATGAATATAAGGTAAAATTGAGATTAGAAATTATGTTAAAGTATTGATGGCATAAGTAAGAAAATAACAGAAACAGATTTTCCTGTATAGTCACCTTACTTAAAATCCTCATTTAAAAGCAAAAAATATACACAAAATTTCAGAGTGCTCTGCTAAGCCTACAAAACTACAGAGTATAATATCTGTCATATATGTGTATTTGTGAAGCAATGCTAATCTAGTAATGCAAATATTTTCCAGAAAAATATGAGATTGAGATCCCCAAATGAAAAGACCATGCATAGTTCTTTTCAGTATCAGATGATGACAGTCAAGCATAAAATTGTTTATTCAAGTTTGCTGCTGTGATAAAAAATTTTGATGGGGGAGTGTAAATGGAAAAATTCCTGAAAGACACTTTATTTTTCTTTAACAAAGACTAAGTATCTTAAGCCATATTTAAATCTGAACTTTCTGGTCATTTTGTTTAATTGTGAATGAAATCAATTTCTTAAGAATTCAGTGAAGTATTAATACTAATAAAATTTACAACTACTTGTATTTTGTACTTATTGGCAATATAAATTTAAAATGGAAGAATATATTAATATGATTGAGATTTTAAAAATGAGTGGGAAAAAAACTGGATTTCTATCCATAGTAGTGAGACTATGGATGCATCATTTCCATTTTAAGCCAGTTCCTTATCTACAAGATGGAGTAAAATGGGAAAGGGAGTTTGGAGCTGGACTAATGATAACTAAGTCTTCTTCTGAATCTCCAATTCAACTAAATTTAGTATATATATGAGATGATGAGATCAAAATTATCATGGTAAATATTCATTGTAATCAAGCTTAATCATTTCAGTTTGTAGTCACAGTTAACACCAATGTTACAGGTAAGAAAACTAACACTTACTGTTTGCTAGATGCTGTTGTAAGCATTTATAGATATGCCATATCACCTTTCACCCTCACAACTCTAGAGGTGGTATCCCCAAGGGTGACAGGACACCAAGGCTTAGAAGGCTTAGTCACTAAGGAATTAACACATATGATATGATCATTTAATTTTCCGACTTAGCTAAATGATCTTACTATATGTCTCTTCTTTTATAATTTGATAGTTTTCTTAAGAAACCTCAACATGATCAAAACATCACACTATTAAAAAAAACAGTTCAGGTTATGAGTATTAGAGTTATCCATTACAGTTTCAAATTTGGAATAATCATTATTTCTCCTACAGAAAGTTCTGTAACAGGTATATATGATGTTTATAAATATTGCTGAATAAATTCTATCATTTGATTACATCTAGTTGTGGCTGAAGGGTAATGACCTTTCTCCCCAAAACTGGCAATATAATCATTAGTAAATAGGTTCATATACATGCACATTTCTTTATGCATGTTTATGATAAAGCATAAAGCAATTCAAGCAAAGAAGCTTTTACTCCTGAAGGTAGTGGTAGTTTCTGATAACTACTAGGTTTGGCTGAGTTATGTTAACAGCATTCCCCAAATTAATCAAGTGATACCAAATTTTAAGTTATAAAATCTGTGTTATGGGGGAAAATTCCTGTATATTTTAAGTGTTTAAAAATTACTCAATTTTGTGTACAAGCATTCTGAAGATCATTACAATCCTCTGTTTGAACATACTAAGTTCTGTAGTTAAGAGCATGTGTTCAAATTTGAGTTTCCCTCTCTGTGGTTCTGTGACAGAGACAATTACCAAATATCCCTAATCCTTAATTTTCCTCATTGGAAAATGGAGTGTATAATCCTCACAGAATTAAGTAAGGATTAGGTAAGAGAATGTAGATAATACCTAACTCAGTGCCTATCACATAGTAAAGTCTCTAGATGTTAGTAACTTTTTATTATTTTATTCTTAAAAAAAAAACCAAAAAACTATACTGACCAGAATGTCCTCCAGTTTCATATCCAACATATCTGTGCCAGTAATGTATTTCTTCCAGTCCTCTTGTTCTTGCTCCTGTTCTCCCATATTATCCAGGATTAATTCAAAGAAAATCACCTTCTCAGAAATGGTGCTGAATGTATTGTCAAAGCAGAACATGTAATCACCAACTTCAGTCTCTATCCTGTGTTAAAAAAAGAAACTGTCCTCAGTTATCTGTACTTCCATCTGGAATCAAAGAAAAAACTATTGTAAAAGAAGAAATAACATGATTTATAATTGGACAGCTTACTGACAGACCTCCATAGTACTGAAAGATAATTTATAATTCCTTTAAAGCAGTAACCTGAAAATAGATATTTAAGTACTTGCAATTTAAATGTGCTTGACACTGAAGCAGGATTGAAAACCTAGATACCTCAGAGTGAACCTTAATATTTATGTATTATTTAAAGTAATTTATAATGAGTTCAACTCATATGGAAACATCACTACAGACCTCCACTTTTGAGATTAATTTGTAAAGTGAGATTTTTTTTAATTTTGAAAACCAATGGATTTTCCTAAATGCTTCATTCTAGGCCTCTTTGGATTAAGTACATAATTATAATACAGTTTACAAAGATTAGGAATGAGTTCAATGGCGAAGAACGAGAGCATTACTCATGGTGGCATTACCTTTACTGAATAAATGCTACTCATAACTTAAAAACGATCTTGATCTTCACATTAAAGATAATTGGCCTAGGCAGAGTTAATTTAGCAAAATCGTTTTCTAATAATTTTTTTGTGGAGAGAAGTTTTAACAAACTATTTACACAGGCTAATGACATTTACTACTGCTGGCCACAAAAACAGCAAAGTTCAACAAAGGTTTTGTTGTGACTATTCACGAAGGTTGGTCTAAATTCGAAGTTTCCTTATCCAGTATGCTGGATCGCTTAAATTTTGGGGCAAATTACATCATTTTCTATAGCCTTCTGAGCAATATGTTATTTTCATCTTTTAAGCCATCTCCATCTCTCCCCCCACCCCTTTTTTCTGACCTAGGTTTGTTTAGGCAAAACATGTAAATACTCAGCAATGTGATTTGATTTTAGCGTTTATCACTATTAATAAAAATAGCCAGTACTTATATACCTTTTCATAATTTACACACTGCTCTCACACATCGTTTTTAATCCTTATCATCCTATTTGAAAGTAAGCATAATTGACCTTTTCAAGGCAAGTAAAATAAGGTTCACATAGATAGAAGTTTCTTGCCCACGATCACATAGCCTGTTCTAAGCTTAGATGAAGCTTGAACTTTTGACCTTCAGTTAATTAATCGTTCTACAATACTGCTAGAAGCTTTCTGTATTCTTTGCAGTGTTCTTAATTATGACGTACCTTCCCTGGTATGATATGCCTTCACTGGACTTCCCTGGTAGACCAGTGGTTTAGAATCTACCTACTAACGTAGGGCACCTGGGCTCAATCCCTGGTCTGGGCAGATTTCACATTCCACGTAGCACCTAAGCTTGTGCATCACAACTACCGAGCCTGCACGCTCTAGAGCCTGTGCTTTGCAACAGGAGAAGCTACTACAATGAGAAAGAAGCCCGAGCACAGCAACAAAGAGTAGCCCACAATTAGCAAAAGCCGGTGCATAGCAATGACGACCCAGCACAGCCAAAAATTAAGTAATTTTTTGAAAAGTTATATAGCTAAAGATGAAATTTTCATTTTAGTTTTTAGAAAGTAGATTTGTAAATTTGGTATAGTGATTAAGAGTGAGTTGCTGACTGGTTTTAAATCCTGGCTTTGCTATTCATTAGCTGTGTAACCTGCAGCAATTTACTTAACTTCTCTATGCCTCAATTCCTTCATTGGTAAGATGATAGTAAGGACAATAGGGAAGAATAAAAAAAATTAATACATGTCAAGTGCTTAGAACAGTCACCTGACATATCAAAAGAACTCTTATAAACTCATTCTTTTTTCCCAATGGTTTAATAAGAGAGAATTCTATGTGGTCACTCACCTAGAGCCAGACTTGCTGCAGTGTGAAGTCAAGTGGGCCCTAGGAATCGTTACTACAAGGCTAGTGGAGGTGATGAAATTTCACCTGAGCTGTTTAAAATCCTAAATGATGATGCTGTTTAAGTGCTGCACTCAATATGTCAGCAAATTTGGAAAACTCAACAGGGGCCACATGACTGAAAAAGGTCAGTTTTTCATTCCAATTTAAAGGGCAATGCCAAACTACTGTACAGTTGGACTCATTTTACATGCTAGTAAGTTTATGCTCAAAATCCTTCAAGCTAGGTTTCAGCAGTATGTGAACTGAGAAATTCCAGATGTACAAGCTGGGTTACAAAGAGGCAGAGGAACCAGAGATCAAATTGCTAATATTGTTGGAACATAGAGATATCAAGAGAATTACAGAAGAACATCTGCTTCCGCTTCATTGACTATGCTAAAGCCTTTGAGGGAGCTACCTCAGGTCTAAGGAGAGGTGGCTGCGCATGGAGGGCCGAGAGGAGCTACTCCACATTCAAGGTCAGGAGGGGCGGTGGTGAGGAGATACCCCTTGTCCAAGGTAACGAGCAGTGGCTGCACTTTGCTGGAGCAGCCGTGAAGAGATACCCCACGTCCAAAGTAAGAGAAACTCAAGTAAGACAGTAGGTGTTGCAAGAGGGCATCAGAGGGCAGACACACTGAAACCATACTCACAGAAAACTAGTCAATCTAATCACACTAGGACTACAGCCTTGTCTAACTCAATGAAACTAAGCCATGCCCTGTGGTGCCACCCAAGACAGGCGGGACATGGTGGAGAGGTCTGACAGAATGAGGTCCACTGGAGAAGGGAATGGCAAACCACTTCAGTATTCTTGCCTTCGGAACCCCATGAACTGTATGAAAAGGCAAAATGATAGAATACTGAAAGGGGAACTCCCCAGGTCAGTAGGTGCCCAATATGCTACTGGAGATCAGTGGAGAAATAACTCCAGAAAGAATGAAGGGATGGAGCCAAAGGAAAAACAATACCCAGTTGTGGATGTGACTGGTGATAGAAGCAAGGTCCAATGCTGTAAAGAGCAATATTGCATAGGAACCTGGAATGTTAGGTCCATGGATCAAGGCAAATTGGAAATGGTCAAACAGGAGATGGCAAGAGTGAATGTTGACTTCTAGGAATCAGCGAACTAAAATGGACTGGAATGGGTGAATTTAACTCAGATGACCATTTTATCTACTACTGCGGGCAGGAATCCCTTAGAAGAAATGGAGTAGCCATCATGGTCAACAAAAGAGTCCAAAATGCAGTACTTGGATGCAATCTCAAAAACGACAGAATGATCTCTCTGTTCATTTCCAAGGCAAACCATTCAATATCACAGTAATCCACGTCTATGCCCCAACCAGTAATGCTGAAGAAGCTGAAGTTGAACGGTTCTATGAAGATCTACAAGACCTTTTAGAACTAACACACAAAAAAGATGTCCTTTTCATTATAGGGGACTGGAATGCAAAAGTAGGAAGTCAAGAAACACCTGGAGTAACAGGCAAATTTGGCCTTGGAATGCGGAATGAAGCAGGGCAAAGACTAATAGA
>SJYT01037277.1:37474-62662 GCA_006410635.1 Cephalophus harveyi
AGTTCCAGAAAAACATCTATTTCTGCTTTATTGACTATAAAGCCTTTGACTGTGTGGATGATAATAAACTGTGGAAAATTCTGAAAGAGATGGGAATACCAGACCACCTGACCTGCCTCTTGAGAAACCTGTATGCAGGTCAGGAAGCAACAGTTAGAACTGGATATGGGGGACTTCCCTGGTGGTCCAGTGGCTAAGACCTTGAGCTCCCAGTGCAGGGGGCCCAGGTTCGATCCCTGGTCAGGGAGCTAGATCCCACATGCTACAGCTTAGACCCAGAGCAGCCAAATAAAAAAAAAAGAACTGGACATGGAACGACAGACTGGTTCCAAATAAGAAAAGCAGTACGTCAAGGCTGTATATTGTCACCCTGCTTATTTAACTTATATGCAGAGTACATCATGAGAAATGCTGGGCTGGAAGAAGCACAAGCTGGAATCAAGATTGCTGGGAGAAATATCAATAACCTCATATATGCAGATGACACCACCCTTATGGCAGAAAGTGAAGAGGAACTAGAAAGCTTCTTGATGAAAGTGAAAGAGGAGAGTGGAAAAGTTGCCTTAAAGTTCAACATTCAGAAAACTAAGATCATGGCATCTGGTCCCATCACTTCATGAAATAGATGGGGAAACAGTGGAAACAGTGTCAGACTTTATTTTTTTGCGCTCCAAAATCAATGCAGATGGTGACTGCAGCCATGAAATTAAAAGACGCTTACTCCTTGGAAGAAAAGTTACGACCAACCTAGACAGCATATTGAAAAGCAGAGACATTACTTTTCCAACAATGGTCTGTTTAGTCAAGGCTATGATTTTTCCTGTGGTCATGATGGATGCGAGAGTTGGACTGTAAAGAAAGCTGAGTGCTGAAGAATTGATGCTTTTGAACCGTGGTGTTGGAGAAGACTCTTGAGAGTCCCTTGGACTGCAAGGAGATCCAACCAGTCCATTCTAAAGGAGATCAGCCCTGGGTGTTCTTTGGAAGGACTGATGCTAAAGCTGAAACTCCAGTACTTTGGCCACCTCATGCGAAGAGTTGACTCATTGGAAAAGACTCTGATGCTGGGATGGATTGGGGGCGGGAGGAGAAGGGGATGACAGAGGATGAGATGGCTGGATGGCATCACCGACTCGATGGATATGAGTTTGGGTAAACTCCAGGAGTTGGTGATGGACAGGGAGGCCTGGTGCACTGTGATTCATGGGGCTGCAAAGAGTCGGACATGACTGAGCGACTGAACTGAACTGAAAGCCTTTGACTGTGTGGATCACAACAAACTGGAAATTTCTAAAGAGCTAGGAGTATCAGACCACCTTACCAGTCTCCTGAGAAACCTGTATGTAAGTCAAGAAACAATAGAACCGGACATGGAACAAGTGATGGGTTCAATATTGGGAAAGGAGTATGACAAGACTATATATTGTCACCCTGCTTATTTAACTTTTGAGCAGAGTACATCATGTGAAATGCCAAGCTGGATGAATCACAAAGCTGGAATCAAGATTGCCAAGAGAAATATAAACCTCAGATACGCAGATGATACCATTCTTCAGATGACAGAAAGTGAAGAGGAACTAGAGAGTCTCTTGATGAAGGTGAAAGAGGAGAGTGAAAAAGCTGGCTTAAAACTCTATATTCATAATACTAAATTCATGACATCCAGGCCATTACTTCATGGGAAAGAGATGGGGGAAAAGTTGGAAAGAAACAGTGACAGATTTTCACTACTTTGGCTCCAAAAGCACTGGGAATGTTGACTGCAGCCATGAAATTAAAAGACACTTGCTTCTGGGAAGGAAAGCTAGACAAACCTAGACAGCATATTAAAAAGCAGAGACATCACTTTGCTAACAAAAGTTTGTATAGTCAAATCTATGGTTTTTCCAGTAGTCATGTACGGATGTGAGAGTTGGACCATAATGAAGGCTGAGTGCCGAAGAATTGATGCTTTCAAATTGTGGTGCCGGAGAAGACTCTTTAGAGTCCCCTGGACTGCAAGGAGCTCAAACCAGTNATAGTCAAATCTATGGTTTTTCCAGTAGTCATGTACGGATGTGAGAGTTGGACCATAATGAAGGCTGAGTGCCGAAGAATTGATGCTTTCAAATTGTGGTGCCGGAGAAGACTCTTTAGAGTCCCCTGGACTGCAAGGAGCTCAAACCAGTCAATCCTAAAGGAAATCAACCCTGAAAATTCATTGGAAGGACTGATGCTGAAGCTCCAATACTTTGGCCACCTGATGCAAAGAGGTGACTCACTGGAAAAGACCCTGATGCTGGGAAAGACTGAAGGCAAAAGAAGGGAGCAGTAGAGGATGAGATGGTTAGATGGCACCATTGACTCAATGGCCACGAATCTGAGCAAACTCTGGGAGGTAGTAGAGGACAGAGGAGCCTGGTCACAAAGAGTTGGACACAACTTAGCGACTGAACAACAATTCTTTCTAAGAAAGCAGTAACATACCTTTTCCCCCCCAATCTCTAAATGAAAGCAGAAAATGGGAGAGTAATTAAAATTGACAGAAATTCTATACTTTTTCTATATTCTGAAATTTAAAGACGAACTTCATTTTTGGCTCTTGTTCATATACCTATCAAAAAGAAAGCATAGTTCATTCTGGTACAGCCACCTTAACTGACTTAAAATTACCACTTCTGATTTTATTTATCAGTAGTTTATGCAATTTTTTTTTTTTAGAACTCTGCATAGGTAAAATGGCATTTTTGAAAGCACACTAAAATGAGTATCTTAGAAAACTATGGTTGAGACATTTTCCCACCTCGTTCACTCATACATGTATTCATATTTACTGAGTAACAATTATATGCCAGGTACTTTGGTTAACAAAGACCAGTGATTATAAATAGCTAGTACTTACATAGTGCTATGTGCTAGAGATGTTTTAAGCACTGTATAATAGAAGCAAGAATTTTGGTTCCTTCTGCTTCCTCCTAATAAACATATATGCCTGCAGTCTTATTTAACTTCTCTAAGCCTCCGTGTCTGTAAAATGGGAATTGGAGAATCAAAGAATCTATCTCTCACAGTGGGTTGGAATGATTAATTTAGAAGCATATTAAATGAAAAGTCTAGTTTATGGCAAATACTATATTTGATTTTCTTATTCCTATATACTCACAGTTTAAACACAATAACAATACTGAGTAAACAAAGTGCTACAGTAAAATCATACAATGAAACAGAAGCACTGGTGAGATGAAAAAAAGAGAAATGAGATACAATATATGGCCTTTTATCAAATTTTAAACTCGGGATTACAAAAAGCATTTTCTATAGGGTTTCCTGTGGTCAGATCTTTTACTTTCAGGTCTTCTAATTATCTAAAAAGAGTGACATTTGAAGAAAATAAAAATTTACACACACACACACACAAAGATGTATCACTGTACTGTTGTTTTAAGAAAACTATGGCAAAAATGATATAGCCAGCAATTCAAGATATATACCTGGAATAGTAACTTATAACAGAAAAAGCCTGTGGTGGCCAGAAAGGCAGGTTTTAAAATGCCTCAGTAGATTGAATGCAGTACCTGTGGTATACTCATCTCATTAACCAAAGCAAAGCAAAAACTCAGTCAAGATCAAAAGAATATGCCTAAACAAAAAGATAAAAGATGAATTGATGACACTTGAAGATAGATCACTGAAAAGGACTGTTTAAAATGTTCATATGGAATCATTTCATGCTAATATTTAGTATTAAAGGTGCTAAATTTCCCTGTTCCCACTGGTATTCAGTTCATGGAACCCAACTAAAAGATTACTTACGTGTGAACTCCATCTGATTTTCTTTGTTCAAAAACTAAGGTTTTTCCTTCTGGAGAAGCAAGATGGAAATCAATATCTAATCCTGCTCCATCTAAAACCTGCAGAAAGGCAAAGAGAAGAGCACATTTTACAAATGCTGAAAATCAAATGTAGATCATATGATGAAAAGATTTCATTTCTAAACCTTAACAAGGGTAAGAAGGTCAATACACTCATGTTAGAGCTAGAAAGGAAAGACCATTTTTTTCCATTCCATTCATTTTTGGAACTTGTCCCTTTCTTGCCATTTCCTGCTGCCATCACTTAAATTTAGGTCTTATGAGTGTTAATGAAATAATCTCCCTAAAACAGTACCTTCATTGAGAAGCCCTATGGATTAGAAAGAAACACAGAAGTTCAATTTGTAGACCCTTTTCCTTCAGCAATTTAGGGTTTGCTATGTAACTTTTCTGAGTTTGTTTCTACCTCAGTATTAGCTACTTCTCAGCCTGGAACTCAAGACGTTTATGATCTGATTCCAACTGACTTTTTCAACACATCACCTATTATTTCCCAGTATGAATTATGTCTTCCAAGTAGGCTATTTACTTACTGGCCAAATAATTCAGCTTGTTCCTTTACAATTTCAAAATGTTCTGATGATGATGATAGCAGCTAACAATTATGGCTTATGCCACACATTGTTTTAAGTGCTTCATGTGGATTAATTTATTTCTCACAACAACTCTAAAACGTAGGTTCTATTATTGTTTTCATTTTAGCTAAAACAACCAAAAAAAACCACCCCTTTCCTCAAGAAAATTTAAAAAACCCTCAAAAAACAGGCACAGAGAAGGTTGCCTAAGGTGAGATAGCAAATAAGTGGTATGGTCACCATGTGAATTTAGCAATCTAAGGCTTCAAAGGCTACTGTTTTTCTTATATAACTCCATTTTCTTTTTCTTCATGGCTTCAATGGAATAATAGATTACCTATTCTTGTGCTCTACTTACTGACCAAGAGAACTGGTTTCAAGAGAATAGCTAAATATATACAATTCTTTTTCCTCTTTAAATCCCAGTGAATTGAAGAAAAGATAGCAATATAATCCATAACAATACTAATAATCTAGGAAATCTGTTAAGATTTGAAGAGTAAGAACATTCTAGAGATATTCCACTGAGCAATGAATACATCTAGCTACCAATATCTACTAATCTCAAAATTCTAAAAACAGACACACCAAATATTTGCTGAAACTAATGCCCTCTTTTTCATGTTACTAGCTTTTCTCAGAGGATCAAATTTTGGAAAATAATGTAAACATATTTAAATAATATAAATAATGTAAACAGATATGTTTTCTCAGATAAATGTAATATATATCCTCAGAGAAATTTAAGAATGTAAAAACTGATAAAAGATGAAGATGCTGATATGAAAAATTCTTAGAAAAAGCTAAAATGTGATTGCCCAAATAAAGCCCTAACGAATAAAGCCTTAACAACAGCAGAATAGACATGGATAGAGTCTAAAAATCAGAGAAAAGGAGTCAAGGAATTCTCAGAACAAAGCAAAAAAAGTATAGATAAGAACAATGTAGGAAATGCTAAGACCTTATGAAGGATAGAGCTAAAGATTTCAAATAACCACCTAATAAGCATCCTACTGACTTTTCCAAAGGATTTGAAAAGAACCACCTAGAAGCTGAAGTAGTAGTAGAGAACTATAAAATAACAAGAACAGGGATGGCATCAGCATTCTTGCACATACACTAGATGTAAAAATCACATGTAGTCAATGTTCCCAAATAAAATATTACTGAAGAGAAAGCAAAAGATAAAACCATTTTCTGATATCTAAGGACTCAAAACATTCTAAAATTACTAAAGTTTCTCCTCCAAAACTCCAAAGTCATATCCATTAAATCAAAAAATAAGTGATATGAGAAAATTAAGCACAGACTTCAGTAAAGCAAAAGATATTATTGGTAATGACTGGCAGGCTTAAATGGCATTTAAAAATATAGCAGCTAATTTTAAAATACACAAAATACCTACTTAAAATAAACAATACCATAAATCTAACTTAAACTTCCTAATGATTTCCATGGATCAGGATGAATGAGTCCCATTTTCCCCTGTCTGTCATAGTCTTTCAGTCCCTCAAAGGTATTCTTCAGTCTTCTGCCTCAAAACCTTGGATTGCCACATGCTGTTCTTTTTACCTATCACCTTGTTCCAACCCCTTATCCCTAGTAAGCCTGATTCTTCAGATATGAAATCTACTCCTAGGATGTCTTCTTTCAATTCCCAGATAAAATCAAGTCCTTCTATTAAACATTCTCAAGCTTATGCAGGTAGCTTCATAGCAACAGAAATCAGATTGATTGTATTCTTTGCAGCCAAAGATGGAGAAGCTCTAAACAGTCAGCAAAAACAAGACTGGGAGCTGACTGTGGCTCAGACTTAAACTGAAGAAAGTGGGGAAAACCACTAGACCATTCAGGTATGACCTAAATCAAATCCCTTATGATTATACAGTGGAAGTGAGAAATAGATTTAAGGGACTAGATCTGATAGACAAAGTGCCTGATGAACTATGGACGGAGGTTCATGACATTGTACAGGAGACAGGGATCAAGACGATCCTCAAGAAAAAGAAATGCAAAAAAGCAAAATGGCTGTCTAAGGAGGCCTTACAAATACCTGTGAAAAGAAGAGAAGCGAAAAGCAAAGGAGAAAAAAAAAGATATATCCGTTTGAATGCAGAGTTCCAAAGAATAGCAAGGAGAGATAAGAAAGCCTTACTCAGCGATCAATGCAAAGAAATAGAGGAAGACAACAGAATGGGAAAGACTAGAGATCTCTTCAAGAAAATTAGAGATACCAAGGGAACACTTCATGCAAAGATGGGCTCGATAAAGGAAAGAAATGGTATGGACCTAACAGAAGCAGAAGATATTAAGAAGAGGTGGCAAGAATACACAGAAGAATTATACAAAAAAGATCTTCACAACCCAGATAATCACGATGGTGTGATCACTCAATTAGAGCCAGACATCCGAGNCTGGTTCCAAATAGGAAAAGGAGTATGTCAAAGCTGTATATTGTCACCCTGCTTATTTAACTTATGTGCAGAGTACATCATGAGAAATGCTGGGCTGGAGGAAGCACAAGCTGGAATTGAGATTGCCGGGAGAAATATCACTAACCTCAGATATGCAGATGACACCACCCTTATGGCAGAAAGTGAAGAGGAACTAAAAAGCCTCTTGATGAAAGTCAAAGAGGAGAGTGAAAAAGTTGGCTTAAAGCTCAACATTCAGAAAATTAAGATCATGGCATCTGGTCCCAACTCTTCATGGCAAATAGATGGAGAAACAGTGGAAACAGTGGCTGACTTTATTTTTTTTGATCTCCAAAATCACTGCAGATGGTGATTGCAGCCATGAAATTAAAAGATGCTTACTCTTTGGAAGGAAAGTTATGACCAACCTAGACAGCATATTAAAAAGCAGAGACATTACTTTGTCAACAAAGGTCCATCTAGTCAAGGCTATGGTTTTCCAGCAGTCATGTATGGATGTGAGAGTTTGACTATAAAGAAAGCTGAGCGCAGAATTGATGCTTTTGAACTGTGATGTTGGAGAAGACTCTTGAGAGTCCATTGGACTGCAAGCAGATCCAACCAGTCCATCCTAAAGGAGATCAGTCCTGGGTGTACATTGGAAGGACTGATGTTGAAGTTGAAACTTAAACATTTTGGCCACCTGATGCAAAGAGCTGACTCATTTGAACAGACCCTGATGTGGGGAAAGATTGAAGACAGGAGAAGAAGGGGATGACAGAGGATGAGATGGTTGGATGGCATCACCGACTCAATGGATATGAGTTTGGGTAAACCCTGGGAATTTGTGATGGTCAGGGAGGTCTGGCGTGCTGCGGTTCATGGGGTCGCAAAGAGTCGGAGACGACTGAGCGACTAAACTGGACTAAACTTGTATTAATTTGATTAACGTCTATCCCCTTACTAGACTGCAAGAGTACACAGAGTATACCATTACTCACCATTATTTCCGCAGTACCTAGCATAAAGCTTACAGAAACTAAGCACTCAATAATAAAAATTTTAAATGAATGATCTATTTTACTCATAAGATAGATATGTATTGACATTTAAAATTTCCAAGAACTTAATATATAATGGGACTGGTCAGTTACCCTAAAAGTGTCCTCTTAAACCTGCAAAGTGTGAAATGGTTAAAATTTTTAGTATAGCACAGTAATCCAAGGTCAATGTCTAGAAAGTCTGTTACCTGACATTAAAAAAATGAAGACAAACCCAGTAGCTTGTAGTTATTGGAAAATTAATCACAGGGTTGGAAAATGCAAGGGGTTGAAGATTTCTACCCTACAAACCCTTGCAACATTATCTAGGACCACAGACACCAAATGATTTTAATTCTTTCCTTAATCAAAACAGTTGAGACAGAATGCTTTAAGGGAACAGTCTTTTTGAATGATTAAAGATGCCAAGTTGGAGAAGAAAACGGCAACCCACTCCAGTGTTCTTGCCTGGAGAATCCCAGGGATGGTGGAGCCCAGTGGGCTGCCATCTGTGGGATCGCAGAGTCGGACACGACTGAAACGACTTAGCAGCAGCAGCAAAGATGCCAAGTACCGATATAAAGCTAACACACTATATATAAAACTTGAAAAATATAAACATAAAAAAGCTAACATATATTGAACTTTTACTATCTGTTTGGGGTGGTACATGAACACTTATTAACTGTTTCAAATCAACTCTTACTATTATTGTCAATATTTTACAAGTGTGGGGTTAAGTAACTTGCTCAAGGTCACAGAGGTCGTAAGTGTCAGAGTCAAGATTTCAACCTAGGCCTAAGAGGTCAGTAGTTTACCTTTATTTATCTACTTTTTTTAGGCCATGCTGGCATCTTAGTTCCATGACCAGGGATCGAACACAGGTCCACTGCAGTGGAAGCGTGAAGTCATATCCACAGGACTGCCACAGAAGTCCCATTTTTTTTCCTAATACATGGGTAAATACTGATGAATTGAACAATAAAACTTGTTTCCTTATCTAGACTATTTTTCTAACCCTGTAGTTGGTTTCCTTACCTCTAATTTTGCCCTCCTTAAATCCATATTCCACACTGTAAAACATTTTTGACTGTTACCACATTGCTTAATCTTCAATAGCCGTTATACAGAGAAAGGTCAAAGCTACTCAGCACAGCACACAAGCTAAGATTCATGATCCAGCCTCCTGACTTCTCTGATCTCTTTTTCTTCTATTCTCACCCTAGACTTTATAGCCTTAAGAGTTCAAACCCTTAAGATCAGCACTTGTAGTGTCCAGTACGTATTGCCCACTGCTAGAATAGTAACACTGTGCATTTTCAGAATTGCCTATTCATTTTGTTCCTTTTCCTAGAATGCCCCTTCTTCCCTGCATTCCTGTTTCACCTAAGCATGTTTCTAGGTTCCTACTTATTTTCTCCAAGAATTCTTTTCTGAAAACCAGAGAAGTCCTTCTGCAACAGCATATAACCATACGTTATTTTCCAGGCAAGAACACTGGAGTGGGTTACCATTTCCTATTCCAGGTGATCTTCCCGACCCAGGGATCCAACTTGCCTCTTCTGAGTCTCCTGCATTGGCAGGCAGATTCTTTACCACTCTTCTACCTGCAAAGCCCCTGTTTATAAGCCAGTAACCTTTAAATATTAAGATCCCTGAAAAGAGCTTTTTTGTTTGTTTCCTCCTCTTTGTCCTCGCTGCCAGGCATTACTGGCACGTGGTAAATCTTCAGTAAATTAACTTTTGAACTGAACTGGAAATCAGGAAATGCTGAGTTCCTGCCTCAGTTTGGTTCACTAACTGTAATTTTAGATACTATGCTTACCTTATGCATCTGTGCTGCTGCTGCTTAGTTGCTCAGTTGTGTCCAACTCTGTGCGACCCCATGGACTGCAGCCTGTCCAAGGGGATTCTCCAGGCAAGAATACTAGCATGGGTTGTCATGCCTTCCTCCAGGGGATCTTCCCAACCGAGGGACGGAACCCAGGTCTCTCGCATTGCCGGCAGATTCTTTGTCGTCTGGGACACCAGGGAAGCCGTATTCATCTATAAATAATCTAATTCTAAAGTTTCTGCAGATGAAGATTCTAAATAACTTTATTTTGCTCTAAATGTGACAGTACCTGCTATTGAAAAAGATTCTCTACATCAACTATAAAAAATTAACATCTGATTAAACATTAGGTAACATGAAAAAAGTTGAAAGATGAACCACATCAAGGCATTTTTCTTTTTTTTGTAGTGCTACCTAGAAAAATTAACATTTGCTGTACTGGAGCTAACGATTTCTTCTAAGAAATTACCCTCTACCAGAGTGACTACATAAATTAAGGCAATTCCCTATAACATCATGCTGTTATTAAAAATAAAATAATGATACGGGAGAAATGCTTAGAATGCTGAAGAAAAGATTACAGAGCTTTAATATACAATTAGATCTTATTTGGTTTTTAAATAATGGGTAAATATATAACTAAGAGGGCTTCCCGTGGTAAAGAATTCGCCTGCCAAGGCAGGAGAATGTCGGTTCAATCCCTGGGTCGGGAAGATCCCCTGGAGAAGGAAATGGCAACTCACTCCAGTACTCTTGCCTGGGAAATCTCACGGACAGAGAAGGCTGGCGGGCTACAGTCCATGGGGTCGCAGGGTCGGAGACAACTTAACGACTGAGCACACGCACAGACACACACATACAACTGGGAAGGAAATTCACCATTAAACACACCAACAGCCCCCTCAAAATATTCCAAAATAGGGTTTAGTGATAATCGCATGGTCACAATTCAAAAATCCTTAACTGAAGAAGTAACAGTATAGATTTATAATACCGAAATTGAGGGTTGGGGCGGTGATTAAAGCAACTATCATTTTGTCCAGTGATTAAACAGAACGTGTATTAGGCCTGAATTGTGAAATTTCCGGTACTGGCGCGCGTAGTGGCTAAAAAGACATGGACGAATCTTTAAACAAAGAGAAAACCCACCGACATCACCAGAGCTGGCCTCTTTCCCACCGGAGGAAAGGGGAGAGGGCGGGTAGTCAATTCCAGATTCCGCCTAACTTCTAGTCTCCAGCCCCTGAAGAACAGCGCCTCGCGAGCCGGCGCGCAGCTGCCCGGCTTCCGGGCGGCCCTCGCCTCTTTAGCAGCCGGGCGGTCCCCAAAAACTTTCTCAGCGGGTGAGAGGCGACGACGTGCAGTTAGGCTAAAGGAAGCAGGCTGGCTCAACATCTACACTTACTTGGTACTCGATCTCCAGTGAGGCCTTCAGGGGCATGGGCTGGAAGAAACACTCCTTCTGGCCCGCCGGAAGTGTGAACGTGAAGTCGCTGTCTAAGGAGGGAGTGAAGCCGGCCGCCCTAGGTAGCAGCAGAGCGGCCAAGAGGACCACGGGGAAGGGTAGCCAGGTCTTATCGCCCATCCCTGCCTGGGCGATCTCGGGCTGGGAAAGGCGTTGAGAGGCGTGGGTTATCGGCACTTATGCTCCGCTTTTCCTTCCAGGACTCCTCGTGGTTGGCAGGCAAACCTGGAGCCTGAAAAAGCTCCAGGTGAAGGCCTAGGCGGAGGAGTGTTTCTCCGAGAGGGAAACGCCTGTCTACAAAGCGTAGGGACTGAAGGCGGAGCCAGCAGTCCTTTTCCACGCCCTCCTAGGTCTTGGTTCCCTTAGGCACCACGCCAGCCCGGACTGCCTGACACCCAGACCTCCGCAACTTCCCTTGGCGGGCCTAAGAAACACTCCTTCTGGCCCGCCGGAAGTGTGAACGTGAAGTCGCTGTCTAAGGAGGGAGTGAAGCCGGCCGCCCTAGGCAGCAGCAGAGCGGCCAAGAGGACCACGGGGAAGGGTAGCCAGGTCTTATCGCCCATTCCTGCCTGGGCGATCTCGGGCTGGGAAAGGCGTCGAGAGGCGTGGGTTATCGGCGCTTATGCTCCGCTTTTCCTTCCAGAACTCCTCGTGGTTGGCAGGCAAACCTGGAGCCTGAAAAAGCTCCAGGTGAAGGCCTAGGTGGAGTGGTTTCTAAGAGAGGGAAACGCCTGTCTACAAAGCGTAGGGACTGAAGGCGGAGCCAGCAGTCCTTTTCCACACCCTCCTAGGTCTTGGTTCCCTCAGGCACCGCGCCAGCGCGGACCGTCTGACACCCAGACCTCCGCTTCCCATGGCGGGCCTCACACCAATGGGCGTCTTGGTGGTAATTGTGGGAAATGTAGTTCTGGGTAGGCAGGCTCGGACGTGCTCCCAGACCACAATCCCCGACAAGCCCCGCGCGTCCGGCGTCGATTCACGCTAAGGCTGGGCCGGGGGCGGGGCTGCGGTTGGGGAGGTGCGTTCCCAACGGTTCCCGCGGCGGTTCGAACTTGGCGCAACGGGGATTCCCATAGTGTGTCTGGCGTTCGGCGCTTGGGGCCGGGAGAGGGTCGGAGGTTTCCGAACGGAGAGGAGAGTGCGGCGTGCGCCGTCGTCGGTGGGTCTCTCACAGCTACGACTTGTGGTGAGCGACTGCCCCTGGAGGGTGGAAACTGGCCTATCTGAGGAGGTACAGGTGTTTCCCTCTCGGTTCCCTTGGATGCGTTTAATCTAGTCCTCGCCCTCGCTGCTCACGCTGCTCTGCAGGGTCGTATTTTAGTAGAAGAAAAATCGGGAAGGAAGTTGTTCATGTTTTTCTCCACTGCTTCCAGATGAACGAAGGACCAATTCTATCAAATTGAGCATTCTTGATACAGAACAGTACGATATAAAGCCTTGAATGGCCTTCCAAAATACGGGATCCTTTTCGACTACAGCCTATCTTTTTTACATACAGCGAGTATAATGAACACTTGTTCTTCGGTGTGATGTGTGTGCCTGTGTATACCTGCAAACGCATTGTAATTAAGGCCCGAAGATGTCAGGGCCTGTAAGAAGCATGATGTGCTTTTTCACATATGTACAGGCGATGAAGCTAGACTTTTATAACTAAGTTGAAGGGAGGAGAAATCTTTAGTTGAGGGTATTAAATGGCCCACTAGGAAAATGAAAATATATTTGCATATCAAACGTTTTCATTGATCCTTTAAAAGGGTGAGAGAATTCGTGGGTTAAAATTTACAAAAACCTGATTCAGTTGAAACAAATGACGTTAGAATTTGCCTAAATTTTCTTTACCCTTCTTCCTTCACCATCCTGTAGGTAACTAGAGTTGTTGGAAAAAAACAGAGTGGGGGCCTGAACCTTTGTTTGGGAGAGTCTTCTCATTTAAGCAGAAGCAAATTTTTGGAAACAAAAGAGGGAAGAGGAAAGAAATATTTTTTTTACTAAGATTCCATAGTATATAATTTCGTGCCAAAGTTTATTCCAGTAAGATGAAAGTTTCTTTTTAATCTTCTTCTCTACATCTGAGAAATTTTGAGTGTGGAGTAAGTTTGCTATTTTAGCTAGGTGAGGGGAAGGAAGGACAGTTTTGTAATCATCATTTAGTCACTGAAAATATTGGGTTTCTGTAAGTGCCTTAGAGTCCTGACTATAATACACAGGACTCCTAACCTTTTGGAGCTTGAGATGTCGTCAGAATTCTAGAAGGATGATCAGAAAGAAGCTTCAATGACAAAGGTAAATGGGATCTGAAAGAAGAATGTAATTTAAAGATTATACAGGAAGATGGAGTAGTAGAGATTGTAAAGCTTTCATTTAAGTTGTATTATTAATAATATGTCTTAGTACACAATAATTATGAATATTATTAGTAATAAAATGTATTTATCATGATTTTTTAATGTGCAAAGCTACTTAGAGAATTTCACAACCCTTGAGATACTCATCAGTTGAAGAAACAAAAACTTTTCTTATTTATTTTTGTGAGTTAACCTGCTAAATGTCATTTTGATCTCTGTGGTTGTTTCGTGAATGTGAGTATATGGTTTTAAATTTATAGCCATGGTGAATAGGAGAAGGGGATAACCTTTATCTGGTAATAAATTACCTTTAGGAAAATATGAATGTTATGATACCAGTTTTGTCAGATGTTCAGAGCTTTTAACATGATCAAGTTCAAACACTTCATATTGAAATTAATTTATAATAAATAAGAAAACTGTAGTGTGACATAATTAAAAGATCTTTGCGTCATGATGGCCTAGGTTCAAATCTTGGTTCCACCATTTACGGTTTGTGTGACCTTGAGTAAATTATTTGGAGAAGGAAATGGCAGCCCACTCCAGTATTTCTTGTTTGGAAAATTACACGAACAGAGGAACCTGGTGGCCTACAGTCCATGGGGTTGGAAAGAGTCAGACGTGATTGAGCATGAACATACACGCAAGCAAGTTATTTGGCTCATTCTTAGTTTCTTCATCTTTAACATCAAATAAAAACAGTTTACACACTTCTTAGAAAGATTGAAGATGGCTAGAAAAGGGGAATTGTAGTCCCTGGCTTAAATGAAAAATTGATTCATTGAAATTTTGTTGAACTTTCCATTATGGCTTTACCCTGCAGAGGAATTGATTATTGCTGGCTGTTTTGCTTTGTTTAAAATTACAATGAAAGATTTCACAACATTTGAAGTATAAAAATAATAACTTGAGTTAAGTTTTATTAGTGTGAGAGAATTTTGACTGACATCACAGATTCTTTCAGGCAAGGTACAAGAAATTCATTTCTTTTTTTAAGAAATGGAATCTAGTTCATCAGACTTCTATAATAAAGATAATGAAGAAGAAAGTTTGCTGGCAAATGTTGCTTCCTTAAGACATGAACTGAAGATAACAGAATGGAGTTTGCAGAGTTTAGGGGAAGAGTTATCTAGGTGAGTGAGTAAACTTATGTATAGAACTCTAACTTAGGACTTTAACTGATGAATGTAAAATTTTTGAATATCATTATTGTTTGTTGTGTTTCTCGTGTGTCCAGAATAGGGAATAATGCTCCATAATTTAAAAAATAATAATTTTGAATATAGCTTTCAGTTTAGGAAGAACAGAACTATTATGGAAGTATTTACAAATTAAGACCTTTACTATATTAGGACTCAGTATAAAATATATGTGTAGGCTTAACTAATCTTTTATTATCATGACTGTTTTTTGAATCTTAAGCAACTCTAGCATAGAGGCTCCAGAAACATAGACTGCTAGTTTTAAAACTAATTGTGGTTTCTTGAAAATTTAATTGAAATGCCTCAAGTTCCTTTCTGGAATCTGATTTCCAGCAATATTTCAGGTGCTTTTCTATTTTCTTACTTAATATGTAGAAATTTAGAGTAAATACTTAAAAGTATCTAAGAACTAAAATGTATTTTTTCTTTTTTTTTCTAGTGTTAGTCCAAGTGAAAATTCTGATTATGCTCCTAATCTCTCAAGGTCTGAAAGACTCATTTTGGAAGATCTTTCTCATCCTAGCCATCTTGGACTTTTGAATTACTCACCTCATAAAAGAGTTTGTAAAATGCCCAATAGTGGTACTGATTTTCAAAAAAATCCAAGAGATAAGGTTATCATTTTAAGACCTGCCTACCTAAAAGTAGTTTTAGACCTGTCTATTTAAAATACTTTTTCTCTCAGTTTTTTTTTTCAAATGCCTAATTTATGTTTTCCATAGTCTTTTACTATAGTGCTCAAGACTCTTTGAATTTAAGTGGTATATAAGAGAGTAGCTATTTTGATGTATTACTCTATTTTAAAACTTATATATTTATTACCTTTTTGCAATTAAATGTCTTGTTTTCTCTGTAACCCCCTTGTTTTAGTACCATACCATGTACGTAATAGGTAATCATGGCTTATTAAGTGATTGAAGTATATTGCTGTTTAGCCTGAGTCGGGTGCTCCATTCATTATATCTAAACTTTGTGGATGATGTTAGACATCTGTCCTGGTCTGAAACTCATTCTTTCTTCCTCTTTTTTATTCACTTGTATTCTCTATCTTCCTATGTGTACTCCTCTGTCTTACTCAACCCTTTATCTCCTTTTCCTCTATCTTCCTCCCATTTTTTATTACCCTACTGCCAGCATGCATGTATATGTTGTAGCCATGCATTCTGGGAAACAAACTCACTCAGAAGGACAGTGCAGATAGTGGAGTGAGGTTTATTACACTGGTGGGCCCAAGGCAGAGTCTCCTCTTAGCCAAGGACCCCGGCCAGCATTTGTGAAAATCTTTTATACCCCATGTGGACGTGTCTGAACCCACCACTCCAAATTCCTTGAGACTTACATAAACCAAGGAAAATACAATCCCAATAACCCTATCATTCACGGGCTATGTGCTCATGTGCTCAAACAGTCAAACAATTAGCCAATAATCAATAAACCCGAGGTTACACTCCGATAGATACAGAAAATTTTATGGCCTGTCTGGAGGAAGGGATGAGTAGTGTATGTTTCTCTGAGGCAATGAGTGAGTAACCTAGATACGATCTTCAAGGTTCCCCTGTCTGGAAAGGGTCTTATCCTTCTGTTGTTGTTTTCATAGGCACTAAACACAGAGTCCATTGGAAAGGTGGCTGAGCATGATCAGCATGAAGGATTAAGATGGAGTCCAGGCCCTATGAATTCCTTTTTCATATATACATATGGTTACATATGTACATCATAAACTTTTTTGATAGAAATTTGCTCTTCCCACTTAAGAAAGCTAGCAATTGAGATTTTCTTTTAGTAAGGAAGCTGCTAGATGAAGCCATCTGAGCCTGTACTTTAGAAAATGTATTCAAATTCCTTGTCTACAAAGATTATGTAATTTTGAGATATTTGATGTGTATCCTAATTCAAATTGCTGACTTTTTATTGTATATATGCCTTCATTGACATCATTGTGTTTTACCTTAAGCAAAATCAAAAGTTACATGACAAATTGAAAGGGGAAAACTATTGATAATGCCTATTAAAGACAAATGAAAGCTCTTTAATATATAAAGAGCTCCTAGAAATAAGGAAAAATCATCAAACCAGTGGAAATACGTGCAAAAGGCATGAATGGGAAAGGAAATTAAAACAAAAAGAGTTCAATCTCAGTCATAGAAAGAGAAATTCACTACCAGATTATTAAACATCCTGAGTTTGGCACTGTATTTTGTGGGTGATATTAGCGGGAAATAGGCATTCTCATGCATTGCTGGTAGAAATGCAAAGTGATATAATCTCAGTGGAGAGACATTTGGTAATGTTTACCAAAACCACAAATTCATTTACCTTTAACTTGGAAATCCTATTCCTGGAAAGCTACCTGCATAAGTATAAAATGAGGCCTTGTTTGTCATAATGAAAGACTAGTAATAGCTCGGAATTCCCTGGTGGCTCAGAGGTTAAAGCGTCTGCCTCCAATGCTCAGTTGTCCAGTAATAGGATATTAGTTGAATAAATATGCAATGAATACTGCAGCTAAACGGGTAAAAAGAAAAAAGGAGTTTCTCACTGTGGAGAAATTGATTGTGGAGAGATTGCCAGAATGTATTGTTGAAGTGAAAAACCATATATACTATTCTGGTTTTGCATAAGAGCTATTGTCGGAGGTGGGTAATTTGTGTTGTTTGTGTATGTATATGGAAGCACTGCTGCTACTGCTGCTAAGTCGCATCAGTCGTGTCCGACTCTGTGTGGCCCCATAGACGGCAGCCCACCAGGCTCCCCCGTCCCTGGGATTCTCCAGGCAAGAACACTGGAGTGGGTTGCCATTTCCTTCTCCAGTGCATGAAAGTGAAAAGTGAAAGTGAAATAGCTCAGTTGTGTCCGACTCTTCGCGACCCATGGACTGCAGCCTACCAGGCTCCTCCGCCCATGTGATTTTCCAGGCAAGAGTACTGGAGTGGGGTGCCATTGCCTTCTCCGATAGAAGACTAAATTTAAGATCCTAACTTAATTTATGACTCTCCTATAGAAGGAGTTTCCTGTTTTTTTGCTGTCTAATTTGTGTTATACAAAAATTTATAGGTAAGAAGCTTATAAAAATGGTTACCTATTTACTAAACATGGGAATGATACTTCTGTATGTACTCTTTTATATATAGTTCTGACTTTTGAATTATATAAATACATTACTTATTCAAAAAATAAAATTAAATCATGTTTTGGAAACCTCAACGAATGAAAATTAAAATACTTTATTATAAAATATATATTGAAAAAGTATAATAGAAATATATGTACAGTTAACAGTGGCTCAGTAGTAAAGAATCCGCCTGCAATGCAGAAACGCAGGAGACATGAGTTCTATCCCTAGGTTGGGAGGATTCCCTGGAGCAGGGCATGGGAACCCACTCCAGTATTGTTGCCTGGAGAATCCCATGTACAGAAGAGCCTGGTGGGTTACAGTTCATAGGGTCACAAAGAGTAGGACACAGCTGAAGCAATTGAGCATGCAAAGAATAATTTATTCATTTTGTTGTTTGTGGGCATTTCAGTTCTTACCATTTTTATATAATCTTCAGGTACAAAAGTTTCTATCAGATTTATACCCAGGAGTAATACTGTTGAGTCTTAACATGTTTAACTCTACTGTGTAATGCCAAGAACTTTTCCAAAGTGTACTACTGTTTTACAAGCCAAATGTATTTACTTACTTGTTCACCATCTGCTGAGGAGAGTGCTGATTGTCTCACATATCTTCCCCAACACTAAGTATCTTAACCTATTTTTCTGAGCTAGTCATTTTATTGATAATTGTTCATTGTATTATATATAATACTTACTGAAGTAATTCAAAATATATTGGTCTTTTTCATTTTTCAGATGTCTTTTTCATCTTCTACCCCTGTGGATCAGGAAATCAAAAGTCTTCGAGAGAAACTTAATAAACTTAGGCAACAGAATGCTTGTTTAGTTTCACAGAATCATTCTTTAATGACTAAAATAGAATCTGTCCACTTTGAATTGACACAGTCAAGAGCAAAAGTATGTTTCTTGAAATGGTGACTATGCCAACAGAAAAGAATCATCTTAAGATTTGTAATTGGAAAAATATTCCTTGTATTACCTTAATGTGTTATATATAATGATTTTTATTGTGATAATATATCAACCTATTATATAATCAATTTTACATGAATTTAATATTTGAAAATTATTTAGAGGAACTTGTATAATCTATGCATTTAGATAAGTCAGAACTTCTTAAAATTCTTAAGATTACCAGTAAGCATTTTTTGGTGCATTTACCTAGCTTTTCCAACAACCATTTTTTTATGGTATCATTAATGTTTTCTTATGTAAGTATACCATAACTTAATAACTCTCCTATTTAAGTGGTTTCCTTTATTTTTCTATATGGTTGATATTGTACAAAAAAATTAGAAGAAACAAAAGAGTCCAGTAATAGAGGCATGGTAAATATATATATATTTATATATATGCATGCATATAATTAATTGCTACCAAGCTTACTTTTGTTACCTAAGGTGAAAGCATATATCAGTGTATCAGTACAATATATTAATATATCAGTACTAAAACATATATCAATATATGAGTACTAAAATGCAAAGTTATTTGAATTTCATGGGACTTTGTAAAGTTTAGATGATATTTGTAGAGGCACTCAGAGTGGTATCTGTACAGTCAGCACTCCAAAACTCACCTGAAATATTTAGCGGCAGAAACAAACACACAATAACTAATCTGCTTTGTTTTTTGTAAAATGAGCATATTTGTCTAAATGTTGGTATCTTAATACGTGTATATATATATATACACACACATATGATATATATAAGGAAAGAAAGGCTATGCTGTAACTCTGGGAACTATTAGAGCGTCATAGTGAGACTTGACTGTTTTTTAGACATAATTGTTTTAAGTAGTACAGTTATGGGAGGTCTTTATTTTTCTTTTGTTCTTTTCAAACAAAACAAAGTACACTATTGTGGTTAAGGAGAAAAATGCTGCAGTGAACATAAAACTTTTTTGGTGTTTGGGATTATTTCTGGGATAGATTTCCAGAATGGTCAAATCACACAGAAAGAGTTTTTTCAGGCATTTACTGCACTCTGTCTACATTCAATAGTCTACTGATTAAAAAAAAACAAACTATTTAATTTCTTTGAGGCAAAAATATCTTGTTTTTCTTGATTTCTCATGAGATTTACCTTCTCAGTGCATGTGCCATTTCTTTTGATGTGTCTGTTACTTTTTAGTCCCTTTTAGATTCTTTTAAAGTCATAGAGGCTTAATTATTTGAAGTCTTAGAGATATTAAGAGTTTTACTGTTAACTACTGAACTATTAATATTTTAAATGTTCCTTTCTTTGAGCATATAAATACACCAATGGTTATTCTAGGAAGTAAGATATTTGTATTTTATAAGGCTGCAGTCCATGGGGTCGCACAGTCAGGCACGACTGAAGCAACTTAGCAGCAGCAGCAGCATACTTCTCAGTTTTTCTTTTTTTTAAGAACTGGGGTATTTTGGCTTATTGAATTTTATTTTATTTCATTTTGGCTATGCTGGATCTTCATTGCAGTGTCCTTCTCTTACTGAAGAGCATGGGCTCAGTAGTTCTGGCGCTTGGGCTCTCCAGGTGTGGCATGTGGGCTTAGTTGCCTCACAGCATGTGGAACTTAGTTCCCTGCATTGGAAGGTTGATTCTTAACTATTGGACCACCAGGAAAGTCCCCCATCTCAGCATTTTCTAAATTGCTTAATAAAATATTTTTTAGGGAGGTTGCCTTTTCAAGGGCAGGTCTCAGCTTTGATGTTGCATATGTGCCGCTTTTGGAAATCTTTTCCTTCCCTTTGTACTGGACAACATATTCATAATTGACCTTTTAGCAAAGTCTGTATAGTAGTTACAGTTCTAGATCTTGATGTGTTGTCCATTCTGGGCTTATTACCCTTCAGGCCTGCTGGCCTGCTGCCCAGCTGTCTTACTGGGACTTTTTGATGTTCTTCCAGATTGTGTCTACGGTTTCCTGGATCTCATGTTGACTTTCTTGGTTTACTCTTTCTTTAGTTGAAGCATAATTTCCTGTAGCTTCCTGGCCTGTTTGAAATGTCTTAATTTCTCCCCAACACTTGATTGAATTCTAGAATGAAAATTATTTTACCCCAGAGTTTTTAGGACACTGCTTTCTTGTCTTATATCCTCTAGTGTGTGTCTGGAATGTTGAATTCCATTGTGAATTACATTTCCTAGCGTGTAATATATCTTTCATTTGTTTTTCCATTTATGATAGCTTTCAGTATTTTCCTTCTTTCCATGGTGTTTTAAAATTTCATAGTGATTTATCTTTGAGTAGACCTTTGTTATTTATTGTACTGGTTACCTAAAGATCTTCTGGTTGAAATCTTGTGTCCTTTGGTCCCTGAAATTTTTCTTATGTAATCTTGATTATTTTCTTCCCTTTGTTTTCTTTCTTCTGTCTTTCCCAACCTGACTGGTCCTTTAAATCTTTCAAGTTTTTGCCTGGTATTTTCCATTTCTTTGTCTTCCTGTGATACTTTTTCAGAGATTTCCTCAATGTTGTCATCCTATTGAATCTTTTATTTTGGCTGTCATAATTTTTCATTTTCTAGGACTTTTCATGTTCTCTAATTGTTTTGTATTTGAAATATCCTCTCATTGCTGTCTCAATGATTTGTATGTGTGTATGTATGTATGTATTTGCCTTGCTTCTGCCAGTTGCTTTTAACTTTTGTTTTGACCTCTCGGATGTTGGTGTTCTGGTTATTTGTATTTAAGAGAAGGCACATAAATGCTGTTTGGAAACTCTCTCTGCAAAGGTGAGATTTGTTGTCCACTGAGCTTCATTTGTTGGTAATGGTTGAGGAGGTGGCTCTTTTGTAGGGAGCAGTCTCCCTTCTCCCATTCATTATCCATATGTGAGGTCTTTTACTTTGAAGTTCTTGAGTTTCTGCAGCAAAGAATCCTTTGATTTCTTACCTGTGAGATAGCCCCAGATGAGGTGGGATAGGAGGCTAGAAGCTGACTATTCTGTATTAATCTCTTTGTTTTTTAACTCTGCCTCTTCTCTGCTCATCATTCCATAAAATGTTTCAAGAGTCCCAAAAGTTCAGTTTCTCCAGGTTAGTAAACTGTCTCTCTCTCTTCTTAAGTGGAAGGCTCTTGGTGACTCTTTTGACTCCTGGTGTTCTGAGCGTGGGAAAAGGAGGGACTTATCAAAGAGATCTTGAACTATGTTCTAAGTTTTCTCTTCTAGACCTCACCCCTGTCCTGCACTATATACCTCATGCTTCCTTTTTCTGGGAATATTTAGTGTTCTTTTCCAGACACCATTAGGTTGTTGATTTCCATCATCTTACACTCTTCATAGTCCAAGTCGTATTTTCTAGGTTTTCTCTAGTAATCATGTTTTCTAAATTTAGGCTTTAAAAAGAGTCAATAAGTATTTTTATGTAATTTTAAATGATTTGATCTCTGAAATTTAAATTTCTGATTTATGTGAAATTAATCTTTTTAGTTAGTATTGGTAGAGATTCTCTTTTATTTTCCCTAAATAGTTAACCAGTTATCTTGTGATACAAAGTTGAGGATAATGGGAGGAGCTTACATGAGACTGGCTTGTGATGATGACATGCCCATGTAAGTTGATAGACAAGATGAGCTTCATAATTGAAGAATGACTGGGGAGTTCTGTTGAATTTCCATCAGATGGCAAGAGAAACTAAGGAGCAAATAGATTAATTTATTTTGTAAAGAAAGTGCTCTGAAAGTTGTTTTTTGTTTTAGGTTTCTATGCTTGAATCTGCTCAAAAACAGGCAGCCAATGTACCAATCTTAGAAGAACAGATTATAAATTTGGAAGCAGAAGTTTCAGCCCAAGATAAAGTTTTGAGGTAAGATTTACAGCTTTTTTTTTAAAAAAAAAAAAACACATTTCATTGATTAGAATGTAACATCATGTGAGTGTGTGAATCTCATCCATATTTTCACCTGGGAAATTGCTAACAATGTCTGTTTTTATCATATGAAATCTCCTGTTGTGTTGTTGTTAAGTTCTGTCTGTTCATGACGCCATGAACCATAACCCACCAGGTTCCTCTGTCCATGGGATTTTCCAGGCAAGGGTACTGGAGTGTGTTGCTATTTCCCAGGCAAGGGTACTGGAGTGTGTTGCCATTTCCTTCCCCAGGGGATCTTCCCCACACAGGGATCAAACCTGTGTCTCTTGCATTGTGGGTGGATTCTTGACCACTGAGCCACCTGAGAAACCCACTTATGGCTTTAAAATACTTATTTTTTATGTATCTTGTTAAATTTTGACCCCCACCCAGGCTTAGATGGTAAAGAGTCTGCCTGCAATGCAGGAGACCCGGGTTCAATTCCTGGATCAGGAAGATCCTGGAGAAGGAATTGGCAACCCACTTCTGTATTCATGCCTGGAAAATCCCATGGACGGAGGAGCCTGGCAGGCTACACTCCATGGGTTTGCAAAGAGTCAGAAATGGCTGAAGTGACTTAGCATGCACTCACAGATAGACTGTCTCAGAACTTGGTGAATCTGTGTTCAGTTTATCATAATTCTTGGCTGCAGGATACATGCAGTTGTATGGCAGCTAAAAAAGACCAAATCTAAGCTGAGATATTTATTTATATGTTTTCATTAATATGAACCAGTTTACTTATTGTCCTATGTAGTTATGCTCGCTACTTTGATGGGAATTCAAAGAAATACAAGGAATCAGGCACTTTGCAATTTGTCTTCCTTTTCTGTTTTGAATACATGAGAAATACATGCATATTAAATAGCATATTGTTCCATTTTAGTGATTCTCAAAGATTAATTCTGGGACCAGCAGTATGAGCATCATCTGGAAACATGTAAGAAATGCAAATCTCAGTTCTGGTCTCAGACTTTCTGAATCACAGACTCTGGGAGTTGGGACCCAGCAGTCTATGTTTTAACAAGTCCTACAGATGATTCTGATGCACACTAAAATCATCTCTCATGACCATCAGAATTTTGTAATTTTCTTAGTAATACAAATATTATGTTTATTCCTGCTGCTGCTAAGTCGCTTCAGTCGTGTCCGACTCTGTGCGACCCCATAGACGGCAGCCCACCAGGCTCCCCCGTCCCTGGGATTCTCCAGGCAAGAATACTGGAGTGGGTTGCCATTTCCTTCTCCAGTGCATGAAAGTGAAAAGTGAAAGGGAAATCGCTCAGTCGTGTCTGACTCTTAGCGATCCCATGGACTGCAGCCCACCAGGCTCCTCCATCCATGGAATTTTCCAGGCAAGAGTACTGGAGTGGGGTGCCATTGCCTTCTCCAATGTTTATTCCTAGGTATTTTATATTTTTGGTTGTTGTGAATTTGTTCTTGTTCTTTTTTTTTTTTTTTTTTTTAGCCATGTGGCATGTGAGATCTTAGTTCCCTGACCTGGAATTGAACTCAGGCCCTTGGGAATGAGAGTACAGAGTCCTAACCACTGAACTGCCTGGCAATTCCCAATTCGTTCTTATTCTGTTCATTGATAGAATATAGGAAGGCTACTGCTTTTTGTGTAATACTATAATTATTTTGTAATTAGACTATTTCTCATACCTTTAATAAATTCTGATTTTTATTTTGATTCTCCAGGGATTTTCCAGGTAACTAATGATATTATCAGCAAAAAAATGAATTTTGTGTTTCTTTTCTGAAATTTATACTTGTTACTTTTTCATTTTTGCTTTTTGCAGCTGTCAGAAAAATCACTGGATATGGTGGTGATAATAGTCATCCTTATCTAGTTTCTGAAATGTACCTAATGCTTCTGCTGCTGCTGCTTTCTAGGCATCGTTAAATAGGATATCAGCTTTGGTTTCAGACACATTTATCATTTGATGGCAGCATCCTTTTATTCCTTGTTAAACCTCATAGTATACTAGTGATGTATAAGCCTTTTCTCTGCCTCATGTTAAATATTTGTTTCTCTTAACTCAGTGATTTAAAATAATAGAATTCCTGACGTTGAACTGTTCTTGCATACCTGAAATAATCTCTTCAACAGCCTTTAAAAGTATCTTTATTTTATAGAGAGGCAGAAGATAAATTAGAGCAGAGTCAGAAAATGGTAATTGAAAAAGAACAGAGTTTGCAGAAGTCCCAAGAGGAATGTATAAGGTTGAAGGTGGACTTACTTGAACAAAGCAAACAGGGAAAGAGGTATGTGTTTTTAAAGGAAATAATTGTATTTCTAGGGGAAAAACAAAGAATATATAGTACCTATTTAAAATTCTGCATAGTTTTTGAAGTAAAAAAAATTTCAGAAATTTGTCAATGGAAAATTTAATGTTTTTCGTCCTGTAATTAAAAAAAATTTTTTCTTAAAATTTTCACAAGTAGGCTTTATATGTTTTTGGCATTTTGAATTGGGATTGATTCCTTAAAGCCTGATAATGA
>SJYT01037277.1:66618-103343 GCA_006410635.1 Cephalophus harveyi
CCAAGTACTGTGATCCATTTTATGATAATACATTTGAAAACTTAAACTAAATAAATGATTTTCCAACAAAATAAAGTTTAACAAAACTAACTTAAGAATAAATTGAAAACCTTAGTTTTTTAACCATTAAAGATATTGAATCAATTGTTAGAAATTTCCCCACAAGAAATAAAATGATCAAAATGATGATGATGATTCCGTATATATGTGTTAGAATACGGTATTTATCTTTCCCTTCCTGACTCACTTCACTCTGTATAATAGGTTCTAGGTTCATCCACCTCATTAGAACTGACTCAAATGCATTCCTTTTTATGGCTGAGTAATATTCAACTGCTTTATCCATTCATCTGTCGATGGACATCTAGGTTGCTTCCATGTTCTAGCTATTGTAAATAGTGCTGCAATGAACAATGGTATACATGTGTCTCATTCAATTTTGGTTTCCTCAGGGTATATGCCTAGGAATGGAATTGCTGGGTTATGTGGTAGTTTTATTCCTAGTTTTTTAAGGACTCGCCATACTGTCTTCCATAATGACTGTATCAGTTTGCATTCCCACCAGCAGTGCAGGAGCATTCCCTTTTCTCCACACCCTCTCCAGCATTTACTGTTTGTAGACTTTTTAATGAGGGCCGTTCTCACCGGTATGAGGTGATACATCATTGTAGTTTTGATTTGCATTTCTCTAATAGTGAGCGATGTTGAGCATCTTTTCCTGTGTTTGTTAGCCATCTGTATGTCTTCTTTGGAGAAATGTCTGTTTAGGTCTTTTTCCCACTTTTTGATTGGGTTGTTTGTTTTTCTGGTATTGAGTTGTATGAGCTGCTTGTATATTTTGGAAATTAATCCTTTGTCAGTTGTTTCATTTGCTATTATTTTCTCCCATTCTGAGAGTTTTCTTTTCACCTTGCTTATAGTTTCCTTTGCTGTGGAAAAGCTTTTTCAAGTTTAATCAGGTCCCACTTGTTTACTTTTGTTTTTATTTCCATTACTCTAGGAGGTGGGTCATAGAGGATCTTGCTTTGATTTATGTCATCGAGTGTTGTGCCTATGTTTTCCTCTAAGAGTTTTACAGTTTCTGGTCTTACATGTAGGTCTTTAATCCACTTTGAGTTTATCTTTCTGTGTGGTGTTAGAAAGTGTTTTAATTTCATTCTTTTACATGTAGCTGTCTAGTTTTCCCAGCACCATTTGTTGAAGAGGCTGTCTTTGCCCTATTGTATATTCTTGCCTCCTTTGTCAAAAATAAGGTACCCATACGTGCATGGGTTTATTTCTGGGCTTTCTATCTTGTTTCATTGGTCTATATTTCTGTTTTTGTGCCAGTACCATACTGTCTTGATGACTGTAGCTTTGTAGTATAGCCTGAAGCCAGAAAGCTTGATTCCTCCAGCTCCATTCTTCTTTCTCAAAACTGCTTTGGCTCTTCAGGGTCTTTTGTGTTTCCATATGAATTGTGAAATTTTTTGTTGTAGTTCTGTGAAAAACGCCATTGGTATTTTGATAGGGATCACATTAATCTGTAGATTGTGTTTGGTAGTATAGTCATTTTCACAATATCGATTCTTCCTACCCAGGAACATGGAATATCTGTCCATCTGCTTATGTCATCTTTGATTTCTTTCATTAGTGTCTTATAGTTTTCTGTGTACAATTCTTTCATCTAGAAAAGTGGTACTGAAGAATTTATTTATAGGACAACAGTGGAGAAGCAGACATAGAGAATAGACTTACTGACATGGGGAGAGGGGAGGAGAGGGTGAGATAAATGGAAAGAGTAACACGGAAACTTACATTACCATATGTAAAATATATAGCCAATGGGAATTTGCTGTATGGCTCAGGAAACTAAAACAGGGGCTCTGTATCAACCTAGAGGGGTGGGGTGGGAAGGGAGACAGGAGGGAGTTTCAAAAGGGAGGGGATATATGTATCAGTTCAGTTCAGTTGCTCAGTCGTGTCCGACTCTTTGCGACACCATGAATTGCAACATGCCAGGCCTCCCTGTCCATCACCAACTCCCAGAGTTCACTCAGATTCACATCCATCGAGTCCGTGATGCCATCCAGCCATCTCATCCTCGGTTGTCCCCTTCTCCTCCTGCCCCCAATTCCTCCCAGCATCAGAGTCTTTTCCAGTGAGTCAACTCTTTGCATGAGGTGGCCAAAGTACTGGAGTTTCAGCTTTAGCATCATTCCTTCCAAAGAAATCCCAGGGCTGATCTCCTTCAGAATGGGCTGGTTGGATTTCCTTGCAGTCCAAGGGATTCTCAAGAGTCTTCTCCAACACCACAGTTCAAAAGCATCAATTCTTTGGCGCTCAGCCTTCTTCACAGTCCAACTCTCACATCCATACATGACTAAGTTAAATAAGCAGGGTGACGATATACAGCCTTGATATACTCCTTTTCCTATTTGGAACCAGTCTGTTGTTCCATGTCCAGTTCTAACTGTTGCTTCCTGACCTGCATACAGATTTCTCAAGAGGCAGGTCAGGTGGTCTGGTATTCCCTTCTGTCTCAGAATTTTCCACAGTTTATTGTGATCCACACAGTCAAAGGCTTTGGCATAGTCAATAAAGCAGAAATAGATGTTTTTCTGGAATTCTCTTGCTTTTTCCATGATCCAGCAGATGTTGGCAATTTGATCTCTGGTTCCTCTGCATTTTCTAAAACCAGCTTGAATGTATGTATACCTATATCATATAGGTTGATTCATATTGAGGTTTGACAGAAAACAGCAAAATTCTGTAAAGCAATTATCCTTCAATAAAAAATTAATTAAAAAAATGATGGTGATGAGAGGAAACATTTCCATTATGGCTCACAGTAGCTAAAATAAAAAAGACAGTATCAAGTTTTTAATGTTGTAGAGCAACTGAAAGTTTAATATATTTCTAGCAGTAGTATAAATTGGTAGAACCACTTTGGAAAACTATTTACCATTGTCTACTAAATTTAAATGTAAGTCACCCTATGATCCAGAATCCATTCCAACAGAAGTGAAGGCCCATATCTATCAAAAAATATGTGCAAGGGTGCTCAAAGTAGCTGTATTCATAATTACTAAGTGTTCATCAGTAGTAGAATGAATAAATATATTCACATTATGAAATATATGCATTAGTGAAAAAGATCAACTATAGCTATTTAACAACAGAGATAAATAACACAGATATAATATTAAGCAAAGGAAGCCAGATGCAAAAGAATACTGTGTATTTACTTAAATCAAAAATAGGGAAAATTAATGTGATGTTAAAAGTCCAAATAGTGCTTAGCATTTTGAATAGAGTATTGACTGAGAAGGTGCACGTGGGAACTTTCTGGGTGCTGGAAATGTTCTATATTTGATCTGGATAGTAGTTATGTGGGTACATATGTATATACGAAGAATTGATGCTTTTGAATTGTGAATCAATCCTAAAGAAAATCAACCTGAATATTCACTGAAAGGACTGTAACTGAAGTTGCAATACTTTGGCCACCTAATCTGAAGAGCCAACTCATTGGAGAAGATCCTGATGCTGGGAAAGATTGAAGGCAAAAGAAAAGGGCGGCAGAAGATGAGATGGTTAGATAGCATCACTGACTCATTGGACATGAATTTGAGTAAATTGTGGGAGATAGTGGAAGACAGAGGAGCCTGGCATGCTATAGTCCATGGATCCCAAAGAGTTGGAGATGATTTAGTGACTGAAAAAACAATATGTATATATAAATTCATTCACTTAAGATGAGCACTTTTATTTTAATGAAAAATTAAAACAGAAACTATATGTTAAATGTAAAAAAAATCTACAGAAGAATAGGTACAGTCTTAATGGAAGTTTAAAAATGTGCTCAAGATTTGTTTTAATCAGGTATGGCAAGATACACAGACATGGAAATGGCTGTCATGAAGGAAGTTTTTATACTCACAAATTACTAGAAATAGGAGACATGACATGTCATGTAGAGGGGATCATACAGGGAAGTTTAAGTATAAAGGTTGTTTAGAAGGCAGAGGGAGTAGGGAGAAAAACATGAACAAGAGATTTTACTGTGATTTCTGTGGGAAGAAATGGTTGAGGTTGGGTATTCAACCTTCAGATTGGCTAGTATGAATAATCTCAGTAGGCTGGCATGTAAGACTGTCTTGAGTTGTCTGATACCTGGTCCTGGGGTGTTTAGGACAGGAGACTATTGGCCTGGAGTGTGAGAGCCAGATAGAGGAACGGAGAGTAGGCTCTGGGTTGCTTAGTTTGTATATAAAAGGTGCACCCCCATGTGCATAGTTTAATAATCACTGAGAATTGGCTAGTGCTGGGAGGGCCAGTCTTCATAGGGTCAGTAAGACAACAGATGTCAAAACATCAGACTAAAATGATAATACAATGGAAAAAATAATAAAACTTCTTTGAAAGTCTTAAGAGAAGATCTAACTAATGAGATATATACCATTTTTCTGTAAGGGAACCCAACATAAAGGTGTCAGTTTTCCCCAATAATTTATATGTTCAGTACAATACCAACCAGTATCCTAACAAGTTTTGATAAAAGTTAATGAACTGTCCCTAAAAATCATGTGGAAGAACCAAAGTTCAAGGACAAATAAGGCACTTTTGAAGCTGTAGGCCAAGGCAGAGAACATATCTATAGATAAGCAAGATTTCTAAAGTTATACTAATTAAGTCAATATGATATTTGTATGTGTGTGCTTGCTAAGTCACTTCAGTCATGTGAACCTATGGACTATAGCCCTCCAGGCTCCATGGCTATTGTCCATGGGATTCTCCAGGCAAGAATACTAGAGTGGGTTGCCATACCCTCCTCCAAGGGATCTTCCTAATCCAGGAATTGAATCCCTATCTCGTTATGTTTCCTGCATTGGCAGTCAAGTTTTTTACCACTAGTGCCACCTGGGAAACTCGATATTGGTGTAGGTATAAACAAAAGGTTAGTTGTACAGGACAAAGACCCTTAAGCAAAAACACATATGGTGGAAGCTTGTTATGTAAGAAGTGGCATTACAAATCAGAGCAGAGGATGAATGAATCAATAATTTAGGTACTGGACAAACTGACATTGCCGGGGTCCAGCCCCGGTGGATCCAGGGTGATTCGAAGGGGAGACAGATAGGCGAGGAAAAAATTTATTAATTAATATAAGATTAGATTAAGAAATAATAGTATAGTAGGAAAATTAGGTGGAGAACTTGGTTTCCGTGGAAAACCAATAAAGTTCCAGGCAAGGAACTTGCACCATCTATGTCGGGCCACCGGCGTCCGTTTGAATATCGGAGAGTGCCCCACCTTGGGCTCTCTCTCTTACAGATCTTAGAAGCTAGGACAAGTAAGTAGACATGGCGAGCCTCCACGCCCCAGATGGGAATTCAGCCTGAAATTAGAGTAAAGAGGAGACACGGGGGAAACCAGTCCTTCCGATGACTTGCCCGCCTCTATTGTCTAGAAAGGCCTTTTATACCTTTTTGATTGTACATAGAGATCAATGGGTAATACAAAATTATGCAGCCCAGATTCTTATCAAAATCAGGCTTTTCTCTCTGCATACCTAGTTGTATACACAAGTCTTAGGTAATTTACATCATTTTCTGGCCAAAAGGGCCAATTAACATTTTACAGCCTTTTTTCTGATAAGGGTTTGTCAACCAGGAGACTTATTTGTGTTGATCTTCCCAAAGTCTGGTGCCACTCTCAGAAAGCACTAAATAAAGTTACATTCTTACATAGCAAAGATACAGCAAATTATAACAAGTAAAAGGAGTACAGTGATTTATAACAAAAGAAAAGTAATTAACTCAAAAGTCTAGTGTTGCTAACATCAAAACTACTATATATCTTTTTCCATATCCTGTTTACATTGATTAACATCCTCCCAGGTGCCTAAAAGATAAAGAATATGGAGGCCTGACAGCAATCATTGAGTCAACAGTGAAAACCTGTCACCAATATGATTTGTAACTCTTTAGAAAAGGCTCTGTCTCTTTAAGATGCTTCTAAGCTTTGCGGCTCTCGCGGTTGGGGCTGTAAGCAATTCACAAGCTGTAAGAGGTNGTCAAAGGCTTTGGCAAGGTCAATAAAGCAGAAATAGATGTTTTTCTGGAACTCTCTTGCTTTTTCCATGATCCAGCAGATGTTGGCAATTTGATCTCTGGTTCCTCTGCCTTTTCTAAAAGCCAGCTTGAACCTCAGGAAGTTCCCGATTCATGTATTGCTGAAGCCTGGCTTGGAGAATTTTGAGCTTTACTTTACTAGCATGTGAGATGAGTGCAATTGTGCAGTAGTTGGAGCATTCTTTGGCATTGCCTTTCTTTGGGATTGGAATGAAAACTGACCTTTTCCAGTCCTGTGGCCACTGCTGAGTTTTCCAAATTGGCTGCCAGATTGAGTGCAGCACTTTCACAGCATCATCTTTCAGGATTTGAAACAGCTCAACTGGAATTCCATCACCTCCACTAACTTTGTTCGTAGTGATGCTTTCTAAGGCCCACTTGACTTTACATTCCAGGATGTCTGGCTTTAGATGAGTGATCACACCATTGTGATTATCTGGGTTGTGAAGATCTTTTTTTGAGTCTTAAGCTAGCTTTTTCACTCTTCTCTTTCACCCTCATCAAGAGACTTTAGTTCCTCTTTGCTTTCTGCATAAGGATGGTGTCATCTGCATATCTAAGATTATTGATAGTCCCGGCAGTCTTGACTTCAGCTTGTAACTCATCTAGCCCTGCATTTCTCATGATATACTCTGCATATGTTTAATAAGCAGGACGATAGTATACAGCCTTGTAGTACTTCTTTCCCAATTTTGAAGTGGTCGGTTGTTCCATGTAAGGTTCTGACTGTTGGATTCTTGACTCACATACAGATTTCTCAAGAGGCAGGAGGGATGGCATGGGGTAGGGGATATACAGTAATAAAAGACAAAGAATTTGAAGAGGTAAAGGACAGGAAGTTCAAAAGGCCAATGAAACATGAAAGTTGCTTAACCTTACTGTCATCAAAAATGTAAATTAAAATTATAGTAAGTTTATAAAGCTACAGTCATTTCACGCTGTTATTTGATTGGCAAAAGTTTTAAATTTGATAGTAACTACAGTAACTTACTGAACATTTATTGTGTGTAAATGCTTCTAAGTGCTTCTGGTGTGTAACTTACTTATTCTTCATGTCGTGTGAGATTGATAATACTCTGCTTTTATAGATGAGGAAACCGAATTAGAAGTTAAAGTCACCCCATTAGAAAGTGGTAGAGGGAGAATTTGAACCCAAGCAACTGAATTGAAACCATGCCAGATATAGTAGTGTAAAGTGGTTAGTTAGAAAGATTATGGAAACAGGTTATGTTTCAAGTAATCTGTGAGATCTTGGGCAAGTTACTTAACCTCTCATTTTCTGATTTTGGGCACCTACCTTTTTTTCTTTTAATACTAAGAAGATTTTAAAAATTATTTATATTTTTGGTTGTGCTGGCTCTTTGTTGCTGCAAGGTGGCTGTCTCTAGTTTGTGGAAAACAGGGTGGGGGCTATTCTAGTTGCAGTGTGCAGGCTTCTCATTGTAGTACCTTCTCTTGTTTCTACACACAGGCTCTAGGTGCACAGTCTGTAGGTGCATAGGCTGAATACTTGCAGACAGAGGAGCCTGACAGGCTATAGTCCATAGGGTGCAAAGAGTCGGACACAACTGAAGTGACTTATCACACACATGGGCCTCCAGTGTGCTTAGGTTTCAATAAACTCTCATACCTATTGCCAAGGAGCTGTGCACCAGAGATGTTCATTGCAACGCTGTATTAACTGGAAGCAACCTTAGTGCCTAGCAGATAAAAAAAAATGGATGAACAAATTATACTATTTTTATACCACACAATAGTATATAGTAGATTTTTTTAAAAAATGAACTAGAGTCACGGGGGTGAACATAGATAGATCTTGATGATAATAAAAGTAGCCTGTAGAAGGACATATATATACATTGTGGTGCCATTCATATGAAGTATAAAAACATGGAAAAAAGCCTAGAAGGGATGAGGTGGCAGGTGGGAGGGAGATTCTGGAGGGAGGGGACATATGTATACCTGTGGCTGATTCAGGTTGATGTATGGCAGAAATCAACACAATATTGTAAAGCAGTTATCCTCCAGATAAAAATAAATTTAAAAGAAACATGGAAAAGAAAGTATGGTCCTTCATTGAATGTAAGATTACACAGATTTTAAGGTGTACCATTATTTTCAGTTCAGTTCAGTTGCTCAGTCACATCCAACTCTTTGCAACCCCATGAATTGCAGCACGCCAGGCCTCCCTGTTCATCACTCCCGGAGTTCACTCAAATTCATGTCTATTGAGTCGGATATTTTAGTAATCATTAAAAAATACCACCATGAAACTATGGTATGCAATCAGAATTAAAATAACCTACCAGTTTAAGAGATGTTAAAAATGTGAAAACAGTGTGCCTCTTAAAATAGATAAGCTGTGATGTATTGTTTGTGGGTTTTTTGGTTAACCTATGAATATACAAAATGTATAATAATAAAAAGTTAGACTAGTGTTACCTCTGTGGTAGAAGTCAGGGGAATGGAATTTGGAGGGGAATACACAGGATTGTCAACTCTGTAATGTCTGTGATATTTTCTTTGCTTAAGATAAAGGCTACGTGAAATAAAAATAGTGAAGAGTTTAAGATTCATAAAAGTTGGGTTGAGAATACATGGGTTTATCTATCCATTCTTTTCTGTGTGGCTGAAAATGTTAAGCCCTTTTTAAAGAAATTGGTGGTAAGGAAGAGTAGTTAAGTGTAAAGTGGATAAGTTTGGCTTGAAAGATGACAGAGGAAGCACATATTTGTAAAGGTTTTTTGTTTGAGAAATGCTGCACATATCCTTTGCTCTCTGAATTCTAGCTATATCAATGAAGGAATGGAATATATTCTCTTAGATTTTCATATAAATCGCCCCCTTTTTTTTAATCTGAAACTTTGATCCAAGTAGATAGCTCAGATAATCTGCAATTGCTCTCCAAATTTAAGAAGTAAGAGATATTATATTACTTACTTCTTATATTCAAGAAGTAAGAGATACTTTATTTTTTCTCTCTCATTTAGAAAACACATTTTATCTTTTAAACTATTTTTTTGGCCGTGCCATGCGGCATGTGGAATCTTAGTTCCTCCAACAAGAGATCAAACTCGTGCCCTCTGGCATTGGAAACGCAGAATCTTAACCATTAGACTGTCGGGAAAGTCCTGTGAGATACTTTGACTCGAATTTGTAAACCCATAGAGAAGACTCTGAAAATATAAAAATATAAGTTCCTGAAAGGGAAGAACTAAGATCTAGAGTATAGATAAGGGAATTCACTTTGGATAAGAAAAGAGTTGCTAACTTTAAACTAATGGGGTTAAAAATAGGTTTGAATATAGAAAAAAATTTTAGATATGGGTGTGAAATTGACCAAATTCCAGCCCAGTACTCTCAGTTCAGTGTGAGAGATATAAGGAAAGGTCAGAATCAACTGAGAGATGAGACAATGTGGTTGGTAGTGGTTGGATTTTGTTGTTAAAATTTTGTATCTTATATCAGTAGAAGTTCCTGTCATTTGAAATACATTTTAAAAAATTACTTGGCCTTTGCAAAGATCACAAGATTTACTGAGTATTTTTAATATACTAGACCGTGGACTGTTTCTGTAATACCTGAATTTTGAGATTTATCATACAACCTTAGGCTACTTCCCTAATCTGTCTTTTCCAGATAGGAAAAAAAAATTGCCAACACATAAAAATGTTTCAAAGTTTATAAGTATTTTATGTTCTGTTTTGTTTTTCATGTAGATATCGTATATTGAGGAAATTATTGTAGTCTAATTTTCATCTTTCATTTTAAGTCTTATACTCATTTTTTTAACACAGAAATCTGCTTCTCTCTAATTATTCCTTATAATTAAATACAGGTTACTTTGGAACTTAAGTACACAAGTACAGAGCATTCTTTACTTTTATTAATTATCCATTTTTTAATTTTAGAGCTGAACGACAAAGGAATGAAGCACTATATAATGCTGAAGAGCTAAGTAAAGCTTTCCAACATTATAAAGAAAAAGTGGCTGAAAAACTGGAAAAGGTAAGAGGCAATTGTGCAATTTCAGTGTTTTATATTGTCCATATTCTGAAAATAAAGATAGACATAGAATATCTTTATTTATAGTTAAAGCAAGGAGTAATTTTTATGATCTCACTCATCATAATTGAAATAAAGAATGTATAATGATTAGTTAATATAATATTTACAGTCTTATAATGAGCATTAACTTTCTTATCCAAAGAAGGAAAAGAGTGGAGATAAGAGAACAAGCAAAATATAGAGTAAGATGAGATGGATGAATAGTTTGGAGCTATACAAGTAAAAGCAGGAAATTTGTTCCCATCACATCAGTGAAAATGAAGGCAGAGTAGATTATGTAGCCTTTAATTGGTCTCTCTAGATATAACACCCTGAGAGGGGCTCCACTTTTGTCTCAGAGGAAGGTTCCTTGAACAGGTTATACATAGTAATATACGGTTTAATTATGTTCATTGAATATATTCAAGTAATACCACAAGACAATAAACCTGTTTGGAGGAAGGCCATGTTGGACATTCAGATAAATTTTTTATATCCTTAACTAACATTTATAAATTCTCTTCAAAGAATGGTAGAAAGGGAAGAAATATTAACAATTAAAAGAATTAAGATTCCATTAGACTCTGAAGTTTTAAGTGTGAATTAATAAGATCACTGTTTTGAAAGCCTTGGAAAAGGTCCCTGTGGGAAAGAAATACTGTAGAAAGTTTTTTTTTTTTTGGCCACACCACATGGCTTGTGGGATCTCAGTTCCCCGACCAGGGGTTGAATCCAGGCCTCTTGGCAGTGATATCATGGAGTCCTAACTACAGGACTGCCAGGGAATTTTTAATAAGGTAATCTGGAGGGGGAGGTAGAATCCTTAGTACAGGGAATATCCTCCTGGAGAGGGAGGACTAAAAAGAGGAAAATGGAAGAGTTTTTACATGTCTCCTCAGGATTGTTGATTTCACAACTGCTCAGCCTAGCCCTAGAATCTAACAAAGGAACTGGGGCTGATCTGCCCAGTCCTCTACTCTCACTGCTCAAATCTGGCTGCTTGACTTTTTATATCTTTTAAGTTTGGGGCTGTGATTCCATTGGGAGTATTCTGTGGCTAAAATTTCAAAAATTGCTTCTCTGGAACATTTGCCTTTGGTAACTTAATGTTACTAAAGTTGGTAACTTAATGTTACTAAATTTAGTAACATTAGCTTTTAATAACAGTGTAGCTTGCCTTGTCAAGTTGCTTGCCTTGTCCAGGTAAGACCAGCACAATTCTGCTTATAGGTAATAGTGCTATTGTCCCTCTCTTGAAGTTGTTAACTATTTCTTGATAGGTGTTAATATTCCCCCTCTCTGTTCTTTATTGCTAGAAGTTCACTTTCTTCCTTTCACTACAAGGCTAGGGACTTAAACCTGTGGAGTACTTATTCCATTCTCCTGTTTATTTCTGAAATCACTGCAAATACCTAAAACTTATGACCACATTAGTATGTTGACTTAAAACAGATTTTTGTTTTAGGTTCAAGCTGAAGAAGAAATATTAGAAAAAAATCTAATTAATTGTGAAAAAGAAAATAAAAGGCTACAGGAAAAGTGTGGTCTGTATAAAAATGAACTTGAAATTCTAAAAGAGAAATTAAGGTACAGTATCCTATTATAGAAAAAGGATTTTTTGTGTAGAAGTAGAAGTAGCAGCAGAGTAAAAACTGAAACATTTAAAAATAGAATATTTTGTATTCTGTAATTATGGCTTTAAATTANAAGAGTTGACTCATTGGAAAAGACTCTGATGCTGGGAGGAATTGGGGGCAGGAGGAGAAGGGGATGACAGAGGATGAGATGGTTGGATGGCATCACCGACTCGATGGACGTGAGTTTGAGTGAACTCCGGGAGTTGGTGGTGGACAGGGAGGCCTGGTGTGCTGATTCATGGGGTCGCAAAGAGTCGGACACGACTGAGCGACTGACCTGAACTGAACTAAATGTCCTTGTAATGTGACCACATCAGCTAGTTAGTAGAATATATATTCTTCAGATTAGGAGGAGTCACGTAGTTTAACCTCATTTCAAGATGTAAAAAATGTGGAAAAGGGAACTGATGAAATTCAGTTACAGTTCTAAAATTAGATTGTTCTAATGTTTGACATGTTTATATATATTAAAAAATAATGCTTATAATTATCTTATTAATAGTTAATTAGATTTTACCTTTTAGAATTGTGGCTAATAGTTCATGATTTTTCCTTATACTTTCTAAAACTTGATGCTGCAAATTATCGTGTTAGGATTTTGGAGTTAACTCTCCTGTCGCACACTTTTTAAAAGGGAGCAGAAATGCTTCCAAAATAGTGGAGTTATTCTGTCCAATTACTGTGAAACATTGGGCAAGTTTCATTTTTCTTTGCCTCATTTTCCTTATCTTTAATCAGGGAGTAACAATAGTACCAGCCACATAAAGTTGTGAGTGCCTAACATGCAAAAAATAGGCACTCAGTAAATATGGGCAGGTTTCAGGATCAAGCTTTAAGATATCTTAAAAGTAACATTGATGAACTAACATGATCATTGAAAGTGAATGTTTAATTTTCATTTTTACCCTTTTTTCTTCATAGGCAGTTAAAAGAAGAAAATAATAATGGGAAAGAAAAATTAAGGATCATGGCAGTGAAAAATTCAGAAGTCATGGCACAACTAACTGAATCTAGACAAAGTATTCTGAAGCTAGAGAGTGACTTAGAGGACAAAGACGAAATACTTAGAGAAAAATTTTCTCTAATGAATGAAAACCGAGAATTAAAAGTTCGTATTGCAACACAGAATGAGAGACTGGATTTGTGTCAGCAGGAAATAGAAAGTTCGAGGGTAGAACTGAGAAGTTTGGAAAAAATTATGTCCCAGTTGCCTGTAAGTATGTGACAAGGAAAATTTTATCTAAGTGCTTTATAAGAGATCATGATTTTGTTGTTGCTTTATTACCTTCCATTGTTTTCCTTATATACCTGCTTTCAGTCATCAGTTCTTTTCTATTTCATCCTTTTTTCTTTTCTGAACTTACCTTTGTACTGTTCTACCCTGTCTCAATCTCTTTTATGCCATGTGTAAGAATGCCATCGAATTTTTTAAAACAGTTTTATTAAAGGAACTTTTATATACCACAATATTCACCTATTTTAAGTATACTGTTCAATGATTTTTAGTTAATCTACAAGTATGGAAACAATCATCAGAATCCTGTTTTCATATATTTCTATCCCCCAAAGGCCCCTTGTGCCCATTTATAATTAGTCTCTGTACTGTGATGCTGTGAAAGATTGAAGGCAGGAGAAGAAAGGGGACACAGAGGATGAGATGATTGGATGGCATCACTGACTCAATGGACAAAAGTTTGAGCAAACTCCAGGAGATGGTACCCTGGAGAAGGTAGTGGCAACCCACTCCAGTATTCTTGCCTGAAAAATCCCATGGACAGAGGAGCCTGAGGGGCACAGTCCATGGGGTTGCACAGACATGGGGTAGGGTACAACTTAGCATCTGAACAACAATAACCCATCCCCACTCCTAGGGGATCCACTCTTCTGCCTCTAGAGATTTGTCTTTTCTGGACATTTCATATAACTGAATTATACAGTATGTGGTCTTTTGCATTCTTAATGTTTTGAGGATCTTTCATTGTGATACGTATCAGTATTTCATTTCTTTATATTGTTTAATACTATTCCTTTGTATGGATCTGCCACATTTATTCATTCACCAATAGGAGGCCATTTGGGTTTTTTCCACTTTTGAACTGTTATAAATGATGCTGCTTTGAATATTTGCTTACAAGTCTTCATCCGCAGGTTTCTCTTGAGTAGATACCTAGAAGTAGATTTGCTGAGTCATGTGGTAAATTTATGCCAAATTGTTTTCCAAAGTGGCTGCACCACTTTAATTCTCACCAACAATATATGAGGATTTCTGTTTCTCTGCATCTTCAGTTCAGTTCAGTTCAGTCGCTCAGTCATGTCTGACTCTTTGCGACCCCATGAATTGCAGCACGCCAGGCCTCCCTGTCCATCACCATCTCCCGGAGTTCACTCAGACTCATGTCCATCGAGTCGGTGATGCCATCCAGCCATCTCATCCTCTGTCATCCCCTTCTCCTCCTGCCCCCAATCCCTCCCAGCATCAGAGTCTTTTCCAATGAGTCAACTCTTCGCATGAGGTGGCCAAAGTACTGGAGTTTCACCTTTAGCATCATTCCTTCCNCCTCCCAGCATCAGAGTCTTTTCCAATGAGTCAACTCTTCGCATGAGGTGGCCAAAGTACTGGAGTTTCAGCTTCAGCATCATTCCTTCCAAAGAACACCCAGGACTGATCTTTAGAATAAACTGGTTGGACCTCCTTGCAGTCCAAGGGACTCTCAAGAGTCTTCTCCAACACCACAGTTCAAAAACATCAATTCTTCGGCGCTCAGCTTTCTTCACAGTCCAACTCTCACATCCATACATGACTACTGGAAACACCATAGCCTTGACTAGACAGACCTTTGTTGGCAAAGTAATATCTCTGCTTTTGAGTATGCTGTCTAGATTGGTCATAACTTTCCTTCCAAGGAGTAAGCATCTTTTATTTATTTATTTATTTATTTTGCATCTTTTAATTTCATGGCTGCAATCACCATCTGCAATGATTTTGGAGCTCAAAAAATAAAGTCTGACACTGTTTCCACTGTTTCCCCATCTATTTCCCACTAAGTTGACAGCCAACATATATTCTTGTCTGTCTTTGATTACAGCCATCTTAATGAGTATTAATTGATAGCACATTGTGGTTTTAATTTACCTTTCCCTGTTGACTGTTGAACAGCTTTTCATATACCTTTTAGAATTGTTTTTATGGTATCATGTGGCCACCTTTTCTCTGAGTTATAGATATGACCATATTTATAAATGAGGTTAGGAAGAAAATAAGTATACTTGTATCAGAAATTTGTTATTGATAGGTATAAAATAAAGGTGAGATCAGGAGAAAACATATAGATAAATGTGTCATGGTTGGTTTTACATATGAATGGATGGTAGATTTTTACCAGTTTCAAACTGTCATGGATTTAGGATGCTGTAAGAGACCTTAGTAATCATTCAATACCATCATTTTATTGGTGAAGAAATGTATCCAAGGAAATAAATAATTTATCCTGCTAGTGAGTGGCAGAATTAAAACCACAACATAGAATTCTTGGTTTCCATCCCCCAGCAATGTCTACTTTCCTAGGATGCTGATTATTTGCTTAAATTTTTAATTGTACTGACTAATTGTGAAATTTGGTAATAATAAAATACAGATAGCATTCATTTTAAATTGATGCTTTCATTTGACTTAATGTTAAGAATTACCTGATATGTGGTTCTGAAAGTCAAGTGGTAATACATGCTTGATCATCCTATATAACATGGTTTGGAAATGTGAATTTAGAAGAATTTTTCTATTTCTAAAAAGTGTGATTTGGTTATAGTTTGAAGGTAGTAGTCATTAAGTGCTTACCTTGCCCTTTTAATAACTAATTTTTAAAATTCTCTATTCAAAACATACAGCATACATATAGAGATCAATGTAGTACATTTGCTAAATCAACAAAATTTTTCAGACTTGAAGTTCTGCATAAAAAATGATTATTATAAGTTTATATATCTTTGTTTTTAAACTTGCAGTTAAAAAGAGAAGTATTTGGTTTTAAATCACCTCTTTCTAAGCACCAGATGAGTAGTTTGTCAAATAAGCAAGACAGTTACATTGGCTGCTGTGAGACAAATAAACTGGTGATTTCGGAATTGAGGTATGGTTTTCAGATCCTGAAGTGGTAGCAAATACAGTGTTTTTTAAAAATTGGTAATTAAGATCTTTGATTAAATTGAAAAATATGCAGAGAAGTCTAGAGAATGTTTTAACAAATATCTGTATTTCCACATGAGTGTGAGCAAGCCTGGGAGTTGGTGGTAGACAGGGAAGCCCTACATGCTGCAGTCCATGGGGTTGCAAAGAGTCGGACAGGACTGTTCAACTGAACTGAACTGAACTGAACTGATATTTCCACAATGAAGGTTTTTGATATTTTTTTCAAATCTGTTTCTTTAAATGAAAAGTAAAACATTACCGGATGGATAATTTCCTTTAATCCTTAACACTAGTCCCATTCTCCTCCTAATTATCTGTTATCATGAGTTGGGTATCTACTCTTCATTTCATTTGTGCATGTTTACACTTACATGCATAAATATGCTGTTTTTATATTGTTTGTAATTTTGCTTTTTCACTCAGCATCATTTTTAAATTCTTCCATGTTGAGGTAGGTAGGTAGAATGATTGATCAATGGATGGATTAGTATTGTCAGTTTAGTTTTAATACAAGTGTAAGAGTCTATCTTATAACTATATCACAATTTATCTGTTCCTTTATTTATAGCTACCTTACAATAGGTCTCCTACATACAGTCAAGTTCCATTCCAAGAGTGTGTTCTTAAGTCCAACAAAGTTAACCTAGGTACCCAACTAATACAATCTGCTATATAGTATATATAAACCTTAATAAGTTTATAATACTTTTCACACAAATAATACATACAAAAACAAACACAAAAAAGAAAAAAAGCTTAAATCTTACAGTACCATAACTTGAAAAGTACAGTAGCACAGTACAATAGTTGGCATACAGGGGTTGGTATTAAGTGAACAGGCAAGACGAGTTACTAACTGAAGGAGGGAGAGGTGGAAGATGGTAGAGTTGAAGGATCATCAGCAATAGAAGATGGAGGGCAAGCTGCAATTTCACTCACATCTGACACTGATGGCACAGGTTCTTGTTCCTTGCTGGATTCAGCTCTACCTCTTGCAAAAAATGATTCAGTGATGTCTGGGTAGTAGCTCTTTTTTTTTTTCATCATAAATGACACAGTAGCACTGGATTGCATTCTGAACAGCTGCTGCCATCTTCATGTACTGTTCTACATTTGGGTCCTGTGCCTTAAAAGCTACAGTGCCTCCTCAAATACAATTCCCTTGCCACTTCCTGCATCGTGAATCTCTTTAGTTCTTCAGTTACTTCTTCCTCTTGTGTCTCATTGTCCTTTCTCTGGGCCTCCAATTCCATCAGGTCTTCAGTGAAGTTGTCCTCTTGTAGATATAGCTGTAGGTTCTTGCTGAGGGTCATTAAGTTGCTGAAGACCTCTTTGGACTCCTCATCCATCTTCTCAAATCCACAAAAATTGTGAACAAACTGTGGGCAAAGGTTCTTCCAACCCCTGTTCATAATAACAGCCATTAAGTCACACCAAGCAAAGTCATTGTTTTTTATGGCCTATCCAATGACTCCCAGTGTTAGTCACTCAATCGTGTTCAACTCTTTGTAGCCCATGAACTATAGCCCGCCAGGCTCCTCTGTCCATGGAATTCTCCAAACAAGAATACTGGAGTGGGTACCCATTCCCTTCTCCAGGGGATCTTCCCAACCCAGGGATTGAACCCAGGTCTCCCATAGTACAGGCAGATTCTTTACTATCTGAGCCTCCAGGGAAATCCTTATGACCTAAAGTCAATGTTTTTTATGTTACAGTCCTTCCAAAATTGTAGCAAGGTTGTCCCTGATTTGTCACTCACCTTTACTGTTTGATGAAAAAAGTCTGACATAAATAATATTTCTTGAAAGTCTCTATAACTCCCTGGTCTTTAGGTTGGATGAGCAATGTAGTGTTTGGTGGCAGATGCACTACTTAGATGTTAGGATGATAGTTGCCCATGAATGGGGAATGGCCTGGAGCATTGTTAAGCAGCAAAAGAATATTGAATGGGACATCCTTCTCGAAGCAAAACCATCCTGGAGAACAGCCTGTATAACCCAGGCTTTAGGGTTAGTCTTCCACACAACAGGAAGAGAACCCTTGGCTATGTTTTTAAGGGCTCTTGAGTTCTCTGAATAATGAACTGAGAGACTTAAGCTTCGTATCACTAAAAGTGTTACCCCTAAATAATAGTTATCCTATCCTTTGCTGCTGTCTGCCATCAACTTTTCCTCCTCACTGACGTAACTTCAGTTTGGCATTCTCTTCCTGTACAGTCCTGTCTCATCCACATTAAAAACCATCTTGGGTAAAATACATGGCTTCATCAATAATTTCTCAGAAGCATTTCAGGAAATTCCTGGGTAGCTACCATATCTGCATTCACTGCCTCACTACTTACTTTTACATTGTGAAAATTGGCTCTAGTCTTGAATTGGTGAAGCCAGCCATGACTGGCTTTAAAGATGTGTCCGATAGTGGCTCAGACTATAAAGCATCTGCCTACGATGTGGGAAACCTGGGTTTGATCCCTGGGTTGGGAAGATCCTCTGGAGAAGGAAATGGCAACCCACTCCAGTATTCTTGCCTGGAAAATCTCATGAATGGAGGAGCCTAGTAGGCTACCCTCGTGGCTCAGAGGTTAAAGCGTTTGCCTCTGATGTGGGAGACCCGGGTTCGATCCCCGGGTCGGGAAGATCCCGTGGAGAAGGAAATGGTAACCCACTCCAGTATTCTTACCTAGAAAATCCCATGGACAGAGAAGCCTGGTAGGCTACAATCCACGGGGTCGCAAAGAGTCGGACACGACTGAGCGACTTCACTTCACTTCACTTCAGTAGGCTACAGCCCATGGGGTAGCAAGAGTCAGACACGACTTAGGACTTCACTTTCACTGTTTTTTTGCTGTGTTTCTCAAAGTCTTCATAAAGTGTTTTAGTTTTTTCTTGAATCAGCATTAAACTGAACAGGCCTTGACACTGATGCTTACCTTGCCTCCACACACCAAGAAGTTTCTCTATCTCTTTCATCACTTTTCCGTGCTTCTTTCATATTATTGTTGACATCATCAGCACAGTGGACTTCACGTTCCGTAACTTTGTCCATTTTCTTTGGAATTGTGCCAATGGTTGAGCAATTCATGTTACAAGACCTAGCGATGTCTCCCATCTTTTTGACTCCACTCTCAATTATTTTCACTTTTGTTTCCAACATCATCACTTGAAGCTTCTTAACACCTATATCACCACTGCTTTTATGCTTGTTTCTGGACATCCTGAGCTTGAAATAAAGATAATGTACTACTGTACTCTATGCAGTACTATACAGTAAAGGATACAAAAGCACAACCCCTTGCAAGAGGATGCACATACATGACAGTGCACCAGACATGTCAGCTAACTTGTGATTGGACATGGGAACGCACACTCACATCTTTGTAGGTGTGCAACTTGAAGGAGACTTACTGTATGTATAGTTTTCGTCTGTTAAAAATAACGCTGTGAAGTATGTATACATGTTTCCTGTATAATATGTGAGAGTTTCCCTAGCAGATGTTTATAAAAATAGAATTGCTGGTCGTAAGGTACTATCCAATTTCTGAAGTAACTGAACCTGTGTACAATGTATTCAGTGGTTTGTAAGATTTTCTGTTCCTGGCCAATAGTTGACTAATATCAGAGTTTTAATTAAAATTTTTTTAATTTGAAAGGGAAAAATGGGATGTGATATTTTTACAGAATTTTTCTAATGCTTTTTGGTTTATTTTCTTTTGTGACAGGATTAAACTTGCAATAAAAGAGGCAGAAATTCAGAAGCTTCAGGCAAACCTGACTGCAAATCAGTTATCTCACAATCTTACTGCTTGTAATGACTACCAAGAAGGTCGCAAATTAAATAGTTTAGAAATAGAACCTGTAAAACTAGGTAATCAAGTAGGTATGTTCAATTCTTTTAATAAATTGTAATTAGAGTTCTTTATGATGGTTTTTTCTAATGGCTGTATCACAGTGTCATGTGTACTTTTTGTTGTTTTTGCATGCGGCATCTATTGGTTTCTATTATCAAACATACCTGTTAATCTGTTAGTACTACTTAGTGTTGATAAGACAGTAAAAAATTGTTTCAAAATTATTAAATGTTGCATCATTCTTTAAAAATACACTTTTTAAAAGTAAGATTTCCTTACATTTTATGATGCATCTATCTAAAATAAGAAATTCAGTACATTTTGTCAAAGGTTTGTTTTTTTATACGTATATACCCTTGTTACCATCACACAGTTAAGACATACAGGACATATCCTCCCAGGATATGTTCTAAGACCTCCAGTGAATGCCTGAAGCTACAGGTGGTACTGACCCCTATATACTACGAAATTTTTTCCTGTACATACAAATGATAAAGTTTAATTTGTAAATTAGGCATAGTAAGAGGTTAACAACAATAACTAACAATAAAATAGAATAATTATAACAGTATACTATAATAAAAGTTATAGGAATGTGGTTTCTCTGTCTTTCCCTCTATTGTACACTTTAAATGGCTTTTTCATCTTCACATGTTGTGGCTGTAACTTTTACAGTTTGACCTATGATAGCAAAATTAGCACAAATTTCTTTTTCACAATTTCGTGGATAGAAGATTCTTACTATAGATCTTAGCACCCTCAGCATATAACTTTTTTCTTTCCTTATTAAATCTAGAACTTTCACCTTTTCACTGAAGCACATTACAGCTTCTTTTTGGAATATTTGGATTTCTAGCATTACTACTCTTGCACTTCGGGACCATTATTAAGTAAAATAAGTATTACTTGAACACATGCGCCATGATACTGCAACAGTTGATTTGATAACCTGGTTGACCACTAAGTGGCTAAAAGGCACATACCAGGACAAAGGGATTATTTATATCCTTGGCAATTTGGAGCTGAATGACAAGGGACAGTGTAAGACCTTATCACACCATTCAGAATACCACACAGTTTAAAACTTAGGAATTGTTTATTTCTGGAATTTTCCATGTATTATATTCAAGCCTTAGTTAACAGCAGGTAACTGAAACCTCAGAATGTGAAACTGAGGATAAAAGAGGACTGCTGTATAATATTTCCTTCAGGTTCCATATATTACTTCCCAGTTACTTTGGGCTTAATATTCTCTTCTTTTTAAAATTTTCTTAATGTGAAAGCTTAGATTATTGACTTTAAATCTTCCTTTTCAAAAATATTTAAGTATATAAGCTTACTTTTAGGCAATACTTCAGCTGCATCTTCAGCTGATTAAAATTACCTGTATAACCTAATTTTAGGTTATGTTTACATTTTATTCATGTCTTATCTTCATTTTATTATGTCTTATAATATCTCCTATATATGTTTATTTCCAAATATTTAGTCATTTTCCAGATATCTCTGTTATTAGTGGTCGACATTAGTTGTTTTCATTAAACAAATGAATTCATGAAAGAACCTGATTTGAATTTTTTAAATGTTTTTTGAAGCTCAGTTTATTGGCCAGCATATGGTCTCTCGTGATGAACATTCCTGATTCACTTGAAAAAAATCTGTATTCTGTAATTATTCAGTGAAATTTTTTTGCAGTTCTTTTGAGATATAGTTGACATACGGCACTGTGTATAGCTGCTGCTGCTAGTACTGCTAAGTCATTTTAGTCATGTCTGACTCTGTGCGACCCCATAGACGGAAGCCCACCAGGCTCCCCCATCCCTGGGATTCTCCAGGCAAGAATACTGCAGTGGGTTCCCATTTCCTTCTCCAATGCATGAAAGTGAAAAGTGAAAGGGAAGTCGCTCAGTTGTGTCCGACTCTTAGCCAGTCCATGGACTGCAGCCTACCAGGCTACTCTGTCCGTGGGATTTTCTTTTCCAGGCAAGATTACTGGAGTGGGGTGCCATTGCCTTCTCCAACTGTGTATAGCATAATGACTTAATTTACATATATTATGAAATGATTTTCACAGTAAATTGGTTAACATACATCATCTCATATATATACCAAAAAATAAAAAGGAGAATGTCTTAAGATCTACTCTGTTAACAACTTTCTAATATACAACAGTATAACCTTTTGTCGTTATAGTGTACATTAGGACCAGCTTTTATTTTTAATATACTTGGTTCTTAACCAGTAATTAACATGAAAAAACCACTGTATAGAAGAAAACTTACAGTATTTGTAATACCATTAAGTATCCTATATACAAACCTTCAAGCTGCAAACTTTGAAAGATGTGAGCATGCATTCGCATGTCCAACCACATAAATTAGTTCACTTGTCTGGCATACATTGTCACATGTGTGCATCTTCTACAAGTGGCTGTGCTTTTGTGTCCTTTACATTATAGAGTACAGTATCTTTCTTTCAAGCCCAAGATGTCCAGTTCAGTTCAGTTGCTCAGTCGTGTCCGGCTCTGCGACCCCATGAATTGTAGCATGCCAGGCCTCCCTGTCTATCACCAACTCCTGGAGTTCACTCAAACTCACATCCATCGAGTCAGTGATGCCATCCAGCCATCTCATCCTCTGTTGTCCCCTTCTCCTCTTGCCCCCAATCACTCCCAGCATCAGTCTTTTCCAATGAGTCAACTCTTCGCATGAGGTGGCCAAAGTACTGGAGTTTCAGCTTCAGCATCATTCCTTCCAAAGAACACCCAGGACTGATCTTTAAAATAAACTGGTTGGATCTCCTTGCAGTCCAAGGGACTCTCAAGAGTCTTCTCCAACACCACAGTTCAAAAGCATCAATTCTTCGGCGCTCAGCTTTCTTCACAGTCCAACTGTCATATCCATACATGACTATTGGAAAAACCATAGCCTTGACTAGACAGACCTTTGTTGGCAAAGTAATATCTCTGCTTTTGAATATGCTATCTAGGTTGGTCATAACTTTCCTTCCAAGGAGTAAGCGTCTTTTAATTTCATGGCTGCAGTCACCATCTGCAGTGATTTTGGAGCCCTCCAAAATAAAGTCTGACACTGTTTCCACTGTCCCCATCTATTTCCCATGATGTGATGGGACCAGATGCCATGATCTTAGTTTTCTGAATGTCCAGAAGCAAGCATAAAAGCAATGGTGATGTAGCTGGTACTGCTAACAGGTACCAGCTGTTATACTGTACCACTGTAGTTTCCAAGGTACTGTACTGTAAGTTTAAAAATGTTTGTTTATTTTTTTTAAGTATTTGTGTGAAAAATAGCTGATCGCAGCTGCCTTTTTTGGACTTAACAAATGTGCTCTCAGAATGGAACTCATTTATATGTAGGGGACTTACTGTAATAGCAGATCAGTTGAATTCCTTATATATGATTATCTAGGTTATTAAGTAGTCTTTTTAAGATTCTTCATTTTATTTATTTGTTTCTTTTTAAAATTTGAATATTGCCCCTTTCTTCTTTTTTCCTTTCTTTTTTTTTCTGTCTTTATTTTAAAGTAAATATAATTGACCTACAACACTATGTTAGTTCAAGCTGTACAACATAATGATTGGACATTACAAAATCACCATGATTAGTTACCATTTGATGCCATACAATGTTACTAGGATATTATTGACTGTATTGTCCATACTGTACCTTTTATCTCCATGATTCATTTATTTTATAACCAAGTTTATGCCTCTTAGTCTCTCTCACCTATTTCACTTATCTCCTTCCCCTTCCCCCTTCCCAACTGCAACCACCAGGTGGTTCTCTGTATGTTTGAGTGTGTTTCTTTTTCGTTATGTTTGTTCGTTTGTTTTGTTTTTTAGATTCTATATGTAAATTTTATATGAATGAAATAATACAATATTTGTTTTTCCTCTGTCTAGCTTATTTTACTTATCATAATACCCTCTAGATCAATCCATGCTGTTGCAAATAATCAGGATTTCAGTCTGTTTTATGACTAATATTCTATTTTATAAATACATTCTGTATATATACCTTCTTTATCCATTTATAAATTGATGGACACTTAGGTTGCTACCATATCTGGGATGGGCTTACCTGGTGACTCAGAGGTTAAAGCATCTGCCTGCAATGTGGGAGACCTGGGTTTGATCCCGGGTCGGGAAGATCCCCTGGAGAAGGAAATGGCAACCTACTCCAATATCCTTGCTTGGGAAATCCCGTGGACGCAGGAGCCTGGTGGCCTACAATCCACAGGGTCACGACTGAGCGGCTTCACTTTCACTTTCTATCTGGGCTGTTGTAAAATACGCTGCAATGAATATAGGAGTACAGATATATTTTCTAACTAGTATTTTATTTTCTTTGGAAGCATACCGAAAAGTGTAATTACTGGGTCATATGGTAGTTTTAAAGGGCTTCCCTGGTGGCTCAGAGGTTAAAGTGTCTGCCTCCAATGCGGGAGACCCTGGTTTGATCCCTGGGTTGGGAAGATCCCCTGGAGAAGGAAATGGCAATCCACTCCAGTATTCTTGCCTGGAGAATCCCATGGATGGAGAAGCCTAGTAGGTTACAGTCCACGGGGTCACAAAGAGTCGGACACGACTGAGCAACTTCACCTTACTAAGATAGTTTTAAAGAGAAAAAAAGGCACCCCCATACTGTTTTCAACAGCGTCTCTACCAATTTATATTCTCTCTAGCAGTGCTCTAAAAGTGCACTTCTCTCCACGTTCTTGTTAACAGTTGTTATTTGTTGTGTTTTTGATAATAACCATTCTGATAGGTTTGAGGTAGTTCATTGTGGTTTTGATTTTTATTTCCCTGATGATAAGTGTTGTTGAGCATCTTTTCATGTGCCTGTTGGCATCTGTATGTGTTCTTTGGAAAAATGTCTATTCATGTCCTCTGCCTGTACTTAAAATCAGGTTGTTTTAGTGATATTGAGTTGTGTGAGTTCTTTGTATATTTTGGATATTAACCCCTTATCAAATTATATCATTTGCAAATATCTCCTCCTATTCAGTAGGGTGCCTCACTTTGTTGATAATTTCATTCATTCTGCATAAGCATTTTAGTTTGATGTAGTCCTACTTGTTTATTATTGCTCTTGTTTTCCTTGCCTGAGGAGACTAGACCCCAAAAATATTGCTAAGACTAATGTCAGAGAGCTTACTGCCTGTGTTTTCTTCTAGAAATATGATGATTTCAGATCTTATCTTTGTCTTTACTCCATTGTGAGTTTATTGTTGTATGTGGTTTAAGAAAGTAGCCCATTTAGATTCTTTTGCATATCTCTATCCATTTATTAGAGGGGCTGTCTTTTTCCCATTGTATATTCTCGCTTCTTTGCCATAGATTAATTGAACATAAAGTGTGAATTTATTTCTGGACTGTCTACTTTGTTCCATTGAATTGTGTGTCTAGTTTTGTGCCAGTGCCATACCATTTTGATTACTATAGATTTGTAGAATAGTTTCACATCCTAGAGCATGATACTCTGAACTTTGTTCTTCTTTCTTTAGACTGTTTTGGCTTTGGGATTTTTTGTGTTTCCATATAGATTTTCTTTCAGATAATATCCAGAAGTGGAATTGCTAGATCTTATGGTTTTTAATTTTTTGAGGAACTGCCATACTGTTCTTCATAGTTATTGTGCCAATTTACATTCCCACCAGCAGTATACAGGGTTCATTTTTCTCAACATCTCACCAATAGTTGTTATAGCTCGTCTTATATACAGCCTTTCTAACAGCTGTCAAGTGATAGCTCACTGTGAGTTTTTTTCATAATTTTTTGCTTTAATTTAATCTTTTTCCCATTCTTATTCAAATTCTTTTCCTATTTAGGATATTGCAGAATATTGAGTAGAGTTCCTTGTGCTATATAGTAGGTGCTTGTTGGCTATTTTTTTTTAATTGAAACATAATAGTTAATTTACAATGTATCAATCTCTGCTGTAGGCAGATTGACTCAGTTATACGCAAATATACATTCTTTTTTATATTTTTCATTATGGTTTATCACAAGATAAACTATACTGAATATAGTTTCCTGTACTATTCAAATTAGAATCTTGTTGTTATGTAATTGTAGTTTTGATTTACATTTTCATGATGCTTAGTGTTGTTTGTACCTATTGACCATTGGTGTCTTCTCTGGAAAAATGTCTGTTCAGATTCTCTGCCTTTATTTTTGGTGTTGAGCTGTGATTTTTTAAATATGTTCAGACTATTAACCCCTTATCAGATAAATGATTTGTAAATATTTTCTCCCATTCCATAAGTTGACTTTTCATTTTGTTGATGGTTTCCTTTGCTATATAAGAACTTTTTAGTTTGATACAGTCCTGCTCGTTTGCTTTTGCTTTTGATGTAAAATGCAAAAAAAAAAAAGAAAAATCACCAAAAGACAGTTACTGCTGAGACTGTAACTGTCTCATAACTGTTACATAACTGTCTAACAGCTGACAGTCTATGTTGTTTTTTTCCTAGGAATTTTATACTTCATGTCTTATGTTCACGGTTCATGTCTTTAATCCGTTTTTAGGTCAATTTTTGTGTATGGTGTAAAATAATTGTCAAGTTTCATTCTTTTATATGTTGCTGTCCAGTTTTCCTGACACTGTTTATTGAATAGACTATCCTTTCCCTGTGGAATATTCTTCACTCCTTTGTTGTAAATGAATTGACCATTATTTATGATCTTTCTGTTTTTGTCCCATTGATCTATGTGTCTGTTTTTATGCCAGTGTGATACTTTTTTGATTGCTATAGATTTGTCACATAGTTTGAAACCAGGTAGTATAATGTCTTCAGTTTTGTTCTTCTTTCTCTTTTGTAGTTCCATATAAATTTTAGGTTTGTTTATTCAATTTCTGTGAAAAATACCTTTGGAATTTTGATAGGGGTTGAATTGAATCAGTAGATCACTTCCAGTAATATAAATATTTTCACAGTGTTAATTCTTGTAATCCATGAGGATGAAATGTCTTTCTGTTTATTTGTCTTCAGTTGCTTTCATCAGTGTCTTATAGTTTTCAGTATACAGATCTTTTACCTATTTGGTTATATTTATTCCTAACTAATTCTTTTTGATTCAATTGTAAATGGGATTATTCTCTAATTTCTCTTTCTGGTTGTTGTTGTTCAGTTGCTCAGCCATGTCCAACTCTGTGACCCAGTGGACTGCAGCATACCAGACTGTCCTTCACTGTCTCCTGGAGTTTACTGAAATTCGTGTCTGTTAAGTCAATGATGCCATCTAACCATCTCATCCTCTGTCGTCCCCTTCTCCTCCTGCCTTCGGTTTTTCCCAGCATCAGGGTCTTTTCCAATAAGTCAGCTCTTCACATCAGGTGGCCAAAGTATTGGAGCTTCAGCATCAGTCCTTCCAGTTAATATTCAGGGTTGATTTTCTCCAGAATTGACTGGTTTGATCTCCTTGCAGTCCAAGAGACTCTCAAGAGTCTTCTCCAGCACCACAATGTAAAGCACCAATTCTGTGGTGCTCAGCCTTCAAATAGAAGGGGAAAAGGTGGAAGGTAGTGATAGGTATCCTCTTTTTGGGCTCCAAAAGAGCCGTGAAATCAGAAGATGATTGCCTCTTTGCAGGAAAGCGATGACAAACCTAGACAGAGCAGAGACTTTACTCTGCTGACAAAGGTCCTTGTAGTCAAGGCTATGGTCTTCCCAGTGGTCACATACGGTCATGAGAGCTGGACCGTAAAGAAGGCAGAACGCCAAAGAATTTTGCCTTTAAACTGTGCTGGAGAAGACTCCTGATGAAAGTCCTTTGGACAACAAGGAGATCAAACCAGTCAATCTTAAGGGAAATCAACCCTGAATATTCATTGGAAGGACTGATGCTGAAGCTGAAACTCCAATACTCTGGCCACCTGATGTGAAGAACTGACTCCTTGGAAATGACCCTTATCCTGAGAAAGATTGAAGGCAGGAGGAGAAGGGGACGACAGGATGAGATGGTTGGATGGCATCACCAACTTGATGGATGTGAGTTTGAGCAAGCTTCAGGAGTTGGTGATGGACAGGGAAGCCTGGCTTGCTGCAGTCCATGGGGTTGCAAAGAGTTGGACATGACTCAATGAATGGACCAGATGCCATGATAAGAAGGGGACGACAGGATGAGATGGTTGGATGGCATCACCAACTTGATGGATGTGAGTTTGAGCAAGCTTCAGGAGTTGGTGATGGACAGGGAAGCCTGGCTTGCTGCAGTCCATGGGGTTGCAAAGAGTTGGACATGACTCAATGAATGGACCAGATGCCATGATCTTTGTTTTTTGAATGTTGAGTTTTAAGCCAGCTTTTTCACTCTCCTCTATCACCTTCAATAGGCTCCTTAGTTCCTCTTCACATTCTGCCATTAAAGAGTGGTATCATCGCATATCTGAGGTTATTGATATTTCTCCTGGCAATCTTGATTCCAGCCTGAGCTTCATCCAGCCCGGCTTTTGCATCACGTACTCTACATATAAGTTAAATAAGCAGAGTGACAACATAGAGCCTTGATGTATAGTTTCTTATAGTTCATAGTTTATTCAGAATTAAGATTTTTTCCACTTGAAGTAAAATATAGAAACTTTATAAGACTATAGGTTTCTCTACCATTCCTATTTTATGTTGTAATTATCCAATGTATTATAGCAACATATGTTGAAAACCTCACTAGGCAATATTATTTTTTCTTTCCTCTGTTCATAATTTGATAGTTATCATTCTGGCTTTTTGTTGATTAGTGTTTGCCTGGGAAGACTTTTTCCATCCTTAAAAGGATGTATCTTTGTATATGAGTGTGTTTCTGATAGAAAACATATGATTGATTCTTAGTTTTGTAACTAGTCATTCTTTTACCCTTTTATTGGAATGTGGGTTTAAATCTACCATCTTGTTATTTGTTTGCTTTTTATTCTTTTGGGTTTTGTTCACTTTTCTTGCCTTCTTTTGAATGAATTTTAGTATTTCATTTTTTTAATGCCTTCTATTAAGTAATTAATTATACCTCTTTATTTTTTTAGTGGTTGCCCTAGGGGTTAACGTATGTATCTTTAACCTGTCATGTGCTACCTTCAAATACAATGCACTGCTAGCAGAAATGATGGTAGAGAAGATTAGATATCTTAAGTGATTAGAAGGAATACAGTTGAGAATGATGGAATCAGCAGAGGGAATTCTAATTAGAGGTTGTGATAATATATGTTATATATTCTCTAACATCAAAGAAGAACGGAATCAATAATAGGTTGTTTAGAAAGTGAATTATTAGGGATATGGAGAATTGATGAGAAATAGTACTTATGCAACCCTTGAAGGCATAGTTTCTCTACTTGTTTACACATCTATGTATTCTCATGCAGTCATCTACATTGTGCATCTAAGCTTTAAAGCACCCCTGAAAGCTTGTTTACCTTTCAGTTTACAGTAGTGTATACCTTTATAATGCAGAAAAGGTGTATTCCAACACCTACCTCTGATAGCCCTCAGTAGTTTTAAAGAGCATTACTGAATTCTCATCATTTGGCTTGGAATATGAAGGATTCAGTGTTTTTGGGTTTCAGTTTGCATCTGTATACAGTATATCAAAGTGATCAAGTTATCCAAATAAATTTATGATAAATTTTGGTTTAAGGGAATAAGACAGTGTTTTTATGTTTTGTTTTCAAATAATGGTTTGTATTCAAACAGTGGGGTTTTTAAAGATGGAGAAGGGCTCTTTGTGGTACATAAAAATAGTCTTTATGTTATGAAGTGATAGTCTAGAAAAGTGAGTTGAGTCAGAACTTATTCCTACTTTATATATTTAATAATAGAAAGTACTTTGCTTACCATGTTTCTTCATTATATTTTCTTTAATTTGTGTTTCATCCACTTTAGTATTCTTTAGATCAGAAAGTAAATATGATTAAATCTTTCAACATTGAAATGAGTTTTTATTCTTTGAGTTTTATAGAGAACAGTTTTCCTTTTATGTTTATTAACAGAAAGTTTAAAAGATCAAAATCAGCATACTATGAACAAGCAATATGAAAGAGAAAGGCAAAGACTTGCTTCTGGAATAGAAGAATTACGTGATAAGTTGATGCAAATAGAAGCTGAGAATTCTGATCTGAAGGTTAACATGGCACACAGAACTAGTCAGTTTCAACTCATTCAAGAGGAGCTGCTAGAGAAAGCTTCAAACTCTAGCAAACTTGAAAGTGAAGTAAGCTTAAATTAGCTATATGTACTAAATTTTGAGAGAAGAAAAAAGTGTTGTATGGTTTTGTAAAAATTGTTTGTTAAAGATGAGATTTATACACTTTAAAAATGGCATCCTATAAGTTATAACTTCTTTTAAAATTATATTTGGAAACTTTTGGGTTTTAATATATATGTTAAAAGTAAAAAACAGTGGCTAAATTTGGTGAGACTTAAACTGTACTCCTTTCTATTATTTCTTCCAAGTATAAGTTAATATGGCAAATACATATTTACAAGTAAAAAATTTGGATTATGTAATTGGAAAAAAACAGGCAGTAATAGAGGATTTGGTATTTTAGCAAATAGTAGAACCACCTGGAAAGCTTGTTAAACATGCATGTTTGGGGTCCTATTCCAGTGATTCTGATTCAGTAGGTATGGAGTAATGCTAAGGAATCTGCATTTTTAAATAGCTACATATAAATCTGATGCAGGTATCTTTGGATTATATCCTGAAAAGGGGATACTGTATGTTTTATGAATATCTGATCTTCATTTCCACTGAGGACAGAACAAGGATGCCTTATTAGGTAATTGTGTATTTGGACCACATGTGTATATGCTTATAGTCACCTTCAAATCACAGGTTGCTGCTCTTTGAGGGCACTTTTTAAATGTCTGATTTCTCATCTTAAAGTCTATAGCCAAGACTAGGGAACAGACCTGTGGGATAGGAACTTATGTTAATAACAGAAAAGAGAGTCAGTTGATAATTACAGCCATCAGCTTACTTGGAAACATGTCAGGTACTAAGGTTAATAACTTTTTTTTAATTAAAATATTAGCACAGTCTTGTTGAAAATACAGAAAGGGACAAAAAAGAAAATAAAACATTGGTAATTCTACCAGTAGAAATACTACTGTTAACATTTTATTGTACTAATTTCAGTCTTTAACAGCTACTTTTACAAAAATCGGTTGGGTGTGGTCCTGTTTGAACATAGGGGTCTGAATTAATGGAATAGAATGTGTCATATTCTGCTCTTCCCTTCACTGTTTTTCTTCTGAATTGTCATTTTTTTTTTTTTAGGAGCCTGGAAACCAATATAAATACAGAGCATGAGAAAATTTGTTTAGCTTTTGAAAAGGCAAAGAAAATTCATCTTGACCAGCATAAAGAGATGGAAAAGCAGATTGAAAGGGTAAGATATTAACTATGTTTTTATAAGTAAATGTAATATATATTTAGAATATGAAATCTGAAAATCTTAAACATTACTAAGCTTTTTTTATTTAAATATATTAGGAAACAAGACATAGAAAAGTTAGTAGTAAGTACTATAATTAGAATCCCATTACTTCTAGATCATTTTACAATGCTTTCTCCTTTAGTACTCCTGCCATTTGTTTCAGTCATTATTTTTTGACATTATCAAACTAGAGTGATTCTGTAACTCTTTTTCCACTAGAGAGATCATTTGCCTGAAGATTGGTTGTGTAGAAGCTCTCTTGATCTTGGGTTAAAAGTGAAGAGCAAAAACAAAAGTAAAGGAGGAAGTGTGAGACCAGAAGCAGAAGACTAAATAAAAGAGAGTTTGGATGGGTTTAATAGCAAAATATATTAATATTTAACACACACAAATATAAGCTTATAATATAGAGCAATAGAAATTAGTCTGAGCAACAGAGAGAAAGAAAATTTGGGAAAAAGATGAACACAGCCTTAGAGACCTGTTGAATAATATCAGAAGGTCTAACATTTATGTCACCAGAGTACCAAAGAGGAGAAGAATGAGACTGGTACAAAAAATATTTGAAGGAATAATGATTAAAATTTTGCTTTGTGAAGGAAATAAATTTATAAATTCAATAAGCTTAAAGAGGATTTTTGTTGCTGTTCAGTTGCTCAGTCATATCCAACTCTTTATGACCCCGTGGATTGCAGCACACCAGGCTTCCCTGTCCTTCTCTAGCTCCTAGTGTTTGCTCAGACTCACATCCATTGAGTTGATGATGCCATCCAACCACCTCATCCTCTGTTGTCCCCTTTTCCTCCTGCTCTCAAGCTTTCCCAGCATCAGGGTCTTTTCCAGTGAGTCAACTCTTTGCATTAGGTGGCCAGAGTATTGGAGCTTCAGCTTCAGTCTTTCCAATGAATATTCAGGATTGGTTTCCTTTAGGATTGACTGGTTTGATCTCCTTGCTGTCCAAGGGGCTCTCAAGAGTCTTCTCCAGAACCACAGTTCACCATCAGTTCTTTAGTGCTCAATCTTCTTTATGTTATGGTCCATCTCACATCCATACATGATAACTATAAAAACCATAGCTTTGAGTATATGGACCTTTGTTGGCAAAGTGATGTCTCTGCTTTTTAATATGCTGTCCAGGTTTGTCATAGCTTTTCTTCCAAGGAGCAAGCATCTTTTAATTTCATGGCTGTAGTCACTGTCCACAGTGATTTTGGAGCCCAAGAAAATAAAAGTCTGTTACTGTTTTCACTTTTTCCCCATCTGTTTACCACGAAGTGATGGGACCGGAAGCAAAGAAAATAGCTTCAAGACACATCAAAATGGTTGCTGAAAATCTTGAAAGCAGTCAGAGATAAATAACGCATTGCATGTAAAGGAACAAAGATTAAAATTACTGTAGACTTCTCATCAAAAATAAAAAACTGTGAAGGTTAGAAGACTGAAGAACATATTTTTTTGACTACTCAGAGAAAAATTGTCAACCTAGAATTTTATGTCCAGGAATAATATTCTTTAGGAGATCGAACCAGTCAATCCTAAAGGCAGCCAACCCTTAATATTCATTGGTAGGATTGATGCTGAAGCTGAAGCTCCAATACTTTGGCTATCTGATTCAAAGAGCCAACTCCTTGGAAAAGACTCTGATTCTGGGAAAGACTGAAGGCAAAAGGAGAAGTGGGTGGCAGAGGTTCAGATGGTTAGATAGCATCACTAACTCAATGGACATGAATTTGAGCAAACTCTGGGAGATAGTGGAGGATTGAGAAGCCTGGTTTGCTGCAATCCATGGCATAGCAAAGAGTTGGATACAATTTAGCAACTGAGAAACAATAATCTTGATGAGTGTGAGGTGGCATTTCACTGTAATTTTGATTTGCATTTCCCTAATGATCAGTGATATTGAGAATCTTTTCATGTCTTTGTTAGCCAGTCATATATCTTTAGAGAAATGTGTGTTCAGTTCCTATGCCCATTTTTCAAATTGGGTTGTTTTTATACTGTTACTGAGTTTTAGGACTTCTCTATATATTCTTGATATTGATCCCTTGTCAGGTATATGATTTGCAAATAGTCTCCCATTCTGTCGGTTTCCTTTTTACTCTATTGAGAATTTTTGGATACACAGAACTTTAGAATTTTCATGAATTCTAATTTGTCTATTTTTTCTTTTGTTGCCTGCATCTTTGGTGTCATATTTAAGAAATTTTTACTAAATCAAGTGTCATGAAACTTTTGTTACAAGATTTCTTCCAAGACTTCTTGTTTTTAATGTCTGACATTTATGTCTTTTGTCCATTTTGAGTTAATTTTTATGTATGGTGTTAGGTAAGGGTCTAACTTCATTCTTTTGCATGTGGATGTCCAGTTTTATCTGCACCATTTGTTGGAAGAACTGTCCTTTCCCCCCACTGAATGATCTTGGCTCCCTTGTCAAAATCATTTGACCATATGTGTGAGTGTTTATTTCTGGTCTCTTGATTCTATTCCATTGGTATATATATTTGTCTTATCCCAATTCACACTGGTTTTGTTACTGTAGCTTTGTAATATTGATAGATTTGAAGTCAGGAAGTGAGGATACTCCAGTTTTGTTCATTTTCAAGTTTGTTTTAGCTGTTCACGGTCCCTTGAGATTTCATAAGAATTTTAAGATGGGTTTTTCTGTTTCAGCAAAAAAGGTCTTTGGGGTTTTAAAAGAGATTATATTTTATTGAATAATACTGACATTTTAACAGTATTAAATCTTCTAATCTGTGAACATGGAATATGTTTCTATTTATGTTTTCTTTGAGGCTTCCCTGGTGGCTCAAATGGTTAAAAATCTGCCTGCGATGTGGGAGACTCAGGTTCATTCCCTGGGGTGGGAAGATCCCATGAAGAAGGGAATAGCAACCCACTCCAATATTCTTGCCTGGGAAATTCCATGGACAGAGGAGCCTGGCAGGCTACAGTCCAAGGAGTCACAAAGAGTCAGACGCGGCCGAGCAACTAACACTTTGACTTATGTTTTCTTTAATTCCTTTCATCAGTGTTTTGTAATTTTCATTGTACAACTCTTTTACCTCCTTGGTTAATTCTTAAGTATTTTTTTCTTTTTGATACTACTATAACAGAAATTGTTTTTGTCATTTTCTTTTCAGATTGTTCATTGTTCATGTATAGAAATGCCCCTGATATCTCTGTGTTAAATTATATCCTCTGCTTTTCTGATTTCATTTATCAGTTCTAGTAGATTTATTACGTAAAATCTTTAAGTTTTGTTTTTTTACAGTATTTATAAGATTATATCATCTGCCAGCAGATAGTTTTACTTCCTCCTTTCCAATTTGTATGCCTTTTCTTTTCTTGCTCAATTCCTGTGGCTGGAACTTCCAGGACTGTTAAATAGAAGTGGTGAGAGGGGCATCCCTTTCTTGTTCCTGAGCATAGAAGAAAAGCTTTCAGTCTTTCGTCATTGACTGTGTTAGCTGTAGGTTTTTCATCTAAGGGTTTTATTTTGTGCAGGTAGTTTCCTTCTGTTCCTAACTGTTAAGTGTTTTTATCATGAGAGCTTATTGAATTTTGTCCTTCCTTCTGGGACTTCTGTGATGTGCACCTTGGTCTGCGTGACTGTGTCCAACAGGTCCCTTATGTTCTGTTCACTTCAGTCTTTTTTCTTTCTGTTCCTCTAATTTATGATGTGTTATTTATTTTCATTTGAGTGTTTCCATTTCACAGTTCTTTGGTTTTAATAATTTTTAGCTAACTTGTTGCTGCTCTATTTTTATAGTATATATGTATGCATGTGATATATATCACATATGAATGGTTTTTATACATTTTATATAATATGCACAAATATTCATATAAACATATCAGTTTATTCATATTTTGTCTTCACAAAACTTTTGGATGTTTGATAAAAACAGTCTGTTAGTGGTGCAGTTGTAAAGACAAACATTTCTAATGAAAGTATTAATTTTGATACCCTTTGTAAAGAAATACCTAATGAAGTTAGAAATGTGCATATCCTACAACCAGGAAGTCCACTTCCAGGTGGTATGTTCTAAAGAAACTCTAATACATGTACATAAAGAGATACATACAAAAATGTTACTGAAACATTATCATTGTAGTGAAAAAGAATACTAACTATTCCCAAGTAGAAGAGTGAACAAGCTGCAGTTTGTTGTTATAATGGAATATTCTATTATTTGAACTAGGTCTGTATATGGATACACGGATAAATATTTAAAACAATGTTATGCCTCCTGCATTGACAGGTGGGTTCTCTACCACTGAGCCACCAGGGAAGCCCTAAAAGAATATTTAGTGAAATAAACTAGTTGCTGAAGCTTGGAACTAGTGTTGATATTGTCTATGTGAATTTTCAAAACAGAAAATTACATTACGTTCATGGGTCTACATATGTAGTTAAAAGCACAGAAAACATGCATGAAGCTGAAACACACTAGAGAATGATACAAAACAATTTCAGTATAGTATTGGTGAGGGAGGAAAAAAATAAGACCTGGATTTGTGATTTTATTTCTTCTCTAAAAAGAGGGAAACTAAAGGAAATTTGACCAAATGCAATCATCTGTGTAATTTCAATAGTAATATAACATGTGAGTATTATATTTTGTGTGTACATTTGACTTTTGAACAATGTGAAAGTTAGGGGTGCCAACTCTTGCACAGTTGAAAATCCACGTATAACTTTATAGTCAGCGCTCTTATCCATGGTTCCTATCTGTGGATTCAAACAACCTCTGGTGGTAAAGTACTATAGTACACATTTATTGAAAAGAATCCATGTATAAGTGGACTCAGGCAGTTTAAACCTGCTTTGTTCAAGAACGGACTGTATTTAAAATGTTTTAGATTAAAAAAAAACATGAAAATTAATAACCCTGTTTCTGTTTTTAGCTTGAATCTCAACTAGACAAAAAAGAACAACAATTTAAAGAACAAGAAAAGACTATGTCTATGTTGCAGCAAGATATAATATGTAAACAACATCATCTTGAATCACTAGACAGACTCTTGACAGAAAGCAAAGGGGTAAAATCATCTTTATAAAAGTGCTCTTTAAAAGTTGATTAATATTTTAAGTTTATGTATTTTTAACATTCCGTTAATTCTAATCAAATCAATTTTTTAACAACTTGTTACTAATGCTAAAATATTTATACACTTATTTTTTGCTACCAATCTGTATGTTTTTAGGAGATGGAAAAGGAAAATATGAAGAAAGATGAAGCTTTGAAAGCATTACAGAACCAAGTATCTGAAGAAACGATCAAGGCTAGTATGCTAATACTTAAAAAAACTTTTTTTTCTTTTAATTTTTTTTGTTAATAGAGACATTCCTGTGGCTTTTTAGTTTACTCTATAAATTGTAAAAATCATTTACTTAAAAATGAATAAAGAAGTAAAAATTTTACCTAAATCAATGAACTT
>SJYT01037277.1:108764-143595 GCA_006410635.1 Cephalophus harveyi
ACCATTTCTGTCCTTTATTGAGTCCATCCTTGCATGAAATGTTCCCTTGGTATCTCTAATTTTCTTGAAGAGATCTCTAGTCTTTCCCGTTCTGTTCTTTTCCTCTATTTCTTTGCATTGATCACTGAGGAAGGCTTTCTTATCTCTCCTTGCTTTTCTTTGGAACTTTGCATTCAAATGCTTATATCTTTCCTTTACTCCTTTGCTTTTGGCTTCTCTTCTTTTCACAGCTATTTGTAAGGCCTCCTCAGACAGCCATTTTGCTTTTTTGCATTTCTTTTTCTTGGGGGTGGTCTTGATTCCTGTCTCCTGTACAATGTCACGAGCCTCCATCCATAGTTCATCAGGCACTCTGTCTATCAGATCTAGTCCCTTAAATCTATTTTTCACTTCCACTGTATAGTCATAAGGGATTTGATTTAGGTCATACCTGAATGCTGCTGCTGCTGCTAAGTCACTTCAGTCGTGTCCGACTCTATGCGACCCCATAGACGGAAGCCCACCAGGCTTCCCCGTCCCCGGGATGGTCTAGTGGTTTTCTCCACTTTCTTCAATTTCAGTCTGAATTTGGCAATAAGGAGTTTATGATCTGAGCCATAGTCAGCTCCCAGTCTTGTTTTTGCTAACTGTATAGAGCTTCTCCATCTTTGGCTGCAAAGAATATAATCAGTCTGATTTCAGTGTCAGCCATCTGGTGATGTCCATGTGTAGAGTCTTCTCCTGTGTTGTTGGAAAAGGGTGTTAGCTATGACCAGTGCATTCTCTTGGCAGAACTCTATTAGCTTTTGCCCCGCTTCTTTCTGTAGTTCAAGGCCAAATTTGCCTGTTACTCCAGATGTTTCTTGACTTCCTACTTTTGCATTCCAGTCCCTAATAATGAGAAGGACATCTTTTTTGTGTGTTAGTTGTAGAAGGTATTGTAGGTCTTCATAGAACTGTTCAATTTCAGCTTCTTCAGCGTAACTAGTCGGGGCATAGACTTGGATTACTGTGATATTGAATGGTTTACCTTGGAAACGAACAGAGATCATTCTGTCGTTTTTGAGATTGCATCCAAGTACTGCATTTTGGACTCTTTTGTTGACTATAATGGCTACTTCATTTCTTCTAAGGGATTCCTGCCCACAGTAGTAGATACAGTGGTCATCTGAGTTAAATTCACCCATTCCAGTCCATCTTAATTCACTGATTCCTAGAATGTTGATGTTCACTCTTGTCATCTCCTGTTTGACCACTTCCAATTTGCCTTGATTCATGGACCTAACATTCCAGGTTCCTATGCAATATTGGTCTTTACAGTATCAAACCCTGCTGCCATCACCAGTCCCTTTCACAACTGGGTGTTGTTTTTGCCTTGGCTCCATCCCTTCATTCTTTCTGGAGTTATTTCTCCACTGGGCACCTACTGACCTGGAGAATTCCTCTTTCGGTATCCTATCATTTTGCTTTTCATACTGTTCATGGGGTTCTCAAGGCAAGAATACTGAAGTGGTTTGCCATTCCCTTCTCAAGTAGACCACATTCTGTCAGACCTCTCCACCATAACCCAGCCGTCTTGGGTGGCCCAACACGGCATGGCTTAGTTTCATTGAGTTAGACAAGGCTGTGATCCGTGTGATCAGATAGGCTAGTTGTCTGTGATTGTAGTTTTAGTCTGTCTGCCCTCTGATCCCCTTTCTCAGTGCATACTGTCTTACTTGGGTTTCTCTTACCTTGGACGTGGGGTCTCTCTTCACGGCTGCTCCAGTACTTTGGTACTTCAGTATTTTTAATTGAAATTATTTTGCTAGTGCCTATGTTACGGAAATAAAATTTTTATTTGTCCTTATGTGGTGGTATTACTTTCTTAGTGTTTTGGTTAGGCCTTATCTTTTTTCTAATTTGTCTTCCTTATTAACTGGTCCAGTTTTTTCTTTGCATAAGAAAGTAAAACAGGATGTTACAGTAAAGCAAAAAATAGTGTTTAAACTTATCTTGCAGGCAAGTCAGTTCTATATAAAATAAACTACAGCAGAGGTGTGATCTGTAGTTTTGTCAGGAGTGAACAGGAAAAGCAAAACATGTTAATGATACATATTTATGCTAATTATTTTCATACAAAATTAAGATAGTTTAGCATTAAAAAGAATTATCATAATAATATTAGAAATTGTATAGTTGCCTGTTAGATCTAAAGTTCTCCAATTTTAGTAAAGAGTCATCATATAATGAAGTAGTTTGAAATTTAAGAGCTTCTTGTTATAAACAAAGAATATTTGACTCAGGCTTTTAATGCTGCTGTTGAATGTTTGACTGCCAGATAATTAGAAAAAAGAACCAAATCAGAATTCTTCTCCACTATTTCTTAGGAGTTTAAAACTGCTTTCTTCTGGATTGGTATTGATTAGAAAGATTGTTTGCCTCAAAGGAATGGGTTTATTTTCTTTCATTTAAAAAGTTATTACATAGGCAACAATAAGAAATCTGTTAAAGAAGATTTATCTACAGTTCACTCTAGTACTAATACTTTTCACTTTTCTATTTGCCTGAATATTTTTCATGTTAATGAAATGGGGTTCTTTTTTTTCCCATCTTATTTTATAAAATTTTATATTTGGTATTGTCCTTTTTTTTTTTTAATTTTTATTTTTACTTTATTTTACTTTACAATACTGTATTGGTTGTGCCAAACATTCACATGAATCCACCATGGGTGTATACCAGCTCCCAATCCTGAATCCCCCTCCCACCTCCTACCCCATATCCTCTCTCTGGATCATCCCCGTGTACCAGCCCCAAGCCTATTTTTTTTTTCCCCTTCTTAATAGGTTCTTCCAGATAACTCTAAAGGTATCAGATGTTAATGATACTTTTTTGCTTTAAAGCAATTTTGGGGACCAGCATATTAAAGTCATAAATATTTGGAATGAATGAGTTTAGTTTCTTAGATGGTTATTCCTTTATGTGTTTTTTGGAGCAAGAATATTCAAGAGTGCTTTGCTGGAGTATTATTTTACAAACAGTGGCAATGATAGCAACAATAATATACTAAATAGCACCTATCATTTATGCAGTGTTTTCATGGCTATGGCTTATTATCAGTAGGGATAAAAGATAACATCAGAGCAGTGTGAAGGAATCTATGGCTTTCCTATGTTCTCTTCCTCGTTCTGAGAGAAGTCACATAGAATATGCTTCTTTCTGTAGAAGTGAAATGCACTAATATGTATGCAGTATGTCTGCCCAAGGAAGCCTGCTTATGACTCTTTTTATTAGGGAGACAGTCACATAAGAACAGCCATAGGTATCAAAATTCCCAGTTCCCAGAAGGAAAGCATGATTTGGTGTCCTAGCCAGGGAAAACAATCTTATCACTTAGGGAATGTTTCAAAAGCCACATTTTCAGACATCAGCCAAGAATCAACCCTCTTAATAGGTTGATGAAGAAGCAATTGCAGTTTCAGACTGTGAATTTTAAATCATTATAACTAGGCTCAAACACATCTTTAATAATCAAAATAGAAACCATTACAATCAACACATTTTTGCCAACAAGAAATAAGTTTGTTTATTCCTATAGCATAAAAATCTGCTTCAGGATTCTGAAAACTCTAAGAAAGCATTTCCTGCCTCTTGCTGGTTATGGAAGTATTTTCCCTGCAAAAAGTTGTTGAGATGCTTGAAGTGGTAGTCGGTTGATGAGAGATTAGGTGAATATGGCAGCTGAGGCAAAAGTTCATATCCCAATTCACTGGGCGTTGTCTTGCAAAAGAATTGGGCCCATTCTGTTGACCAATGCCCGGTGCAGCTGTTGCAGTTTTTGGTGCATCTTTTCGATTTGCTGAGCATACTTTTCAGATGTAATAGTTTTGCCATGATTCATAAAGCTGTATTGAATCAAAGGGCAGCAGACCACCAAACAGTGATCATAACTTTTTTTGATGCATGTTTGGCTTTGGGATATGTTTTGTCTTTTTCTTGGTCCAGTCACTGAACTGGTCATTGCCAGTTGTGGTATAAAGTCCACTTTTGGTCACATGTCACGATTCATTCGAGAAATGGTTCATTGTTGTTGTGCAGAATAAAAGAAGATGACACTGCAAAACGCCAATTTTTTTTTTTTTTTTTTGGTCAGCTCATGAGGCACCAATTATAGAGATTTTTCACCTTTCCAGTTTGCTTCAAATGCCAAATGACTGTATAATGATCGATGAGTTCTTGGGCAGCTTCACGTATAGTTGTAAGAGGTTTAGCTTCAATGATCCTCTCAATTGGTCTTTGTCAACTTCTGATGGCCAGCCACTGCATTCCTCATCTTCTTGCAAAACTTCTTGAAACATCACTGTGCTGTATGTTCATTAGCAAAATGTGTTTTGATGTTGTGAGTTGTCTCTGCTGCTTTACGACCCATTTTGAACTCAAATAAGAAAATCGCTGAAATTTGCTTTTTTGTCTAACATCATTTCTAGTCTAAAATAAATATAAAATACATAGCAACTAATAAGTCATTAGCAAAAATCATAAACCAAGAAATGTACCTTAAAATGGCATATAACATAACCACATTTATTTAAGAATGTATTCCAATATCAAACAGCAAAGTTCAACAATGCAAAACTGCAGTTACTTTTGCACCAACCCAATAACATATCTTCATCAGAAACATGAGTCCTGCCCTTCCACATAATAAGTTATAGCAGTGAATACAATTGTCCCATCTGATAAATGAGGATAATTATCTAATGAGGTAGACACCATTGACATTTTATTGCTTTTATTTGAAATTATAATGAGAAATTTATATATTTGTTAGATATATTGTTTACAGAAAGAGCTGAAGATTAAAAATCACAGTCTTCAAGAAACTGCTGAGCAAAATGTTATTCTGCAGCATACTCTTCAACAACAACAGCAGATGTTACAACAAGAGACAATTAGAAATGGAGAGCTAGAAGACATTCAAACTAAACTTGAAAAACAGGTATATTTTATTGGTCACAATGGAGTTATGATATAGAAAGTTTTAAAATTGATAACTTATTTTGCTAGTTATATAAATTGCTGTTTAAACCTCACAGATACCATATTGAGTTATTACTCCAAAGAAAGAGTCCTGGGAAATTTTATAGTAGAATCTAATCTTCTTTCATTCATTCCCAAGTTCATCTGAATTATTCTGACAGATATTTTACATTTTTTGATTCATTTTTCTCTTATCAAACTTAACAGAAGAGTATAAATTAAAAAAGGATAGTTCTCTGTAATCTCACTATACCTCACCTTTTTATCCTTTGTATGACTTTTTAATCTATATATTCTAAACTTAGCCTCAGCCTCTCCAGTAGCACTAAGGAATTTCCTCTTGTATATTCAAAGAGATCAGGCAGGTATTCTATATTTTCTTCTTTAGAGACATCTGTCCTGTGGCTCTCCATCCTTTTTGCTCAAGTCTAAACCTACTGTTTGCAATGCCTGATGCACAGCTTCATCTTGAAGCATTTCTTCATCTCATCGGTATTTGATTTCTACTTTATAAATTCCTTGTTGTTGACTCTATAAGATTGATTTGTAATTCTTGTTCTTTCTGAAATTGATTTTATTTCTGTAAATGTCTTATGATTTTCTTCTGTTTTTTTTTTTTCCCTTAAGTCTATCAGTACATTTGTATTTTTGGTTTGATGATTTTCTTTGTGCTATTTAAGAATTTTTTTGTCTTTTCTGATTTATTTGAGGGTCTAAAGAAGTTTATGTCTAAAAATTCCTTCAGAACTTGGGATAAATTTTCTAGTATATATTTTTTCTACTTTTTATTCATGTTCCACTATGTACAGGTTTTGTGTTGGATTTATTCAGATTTTTACTTATCTTTAGATTTTTTCTGCAAATCAGTATGCCATTTAATCAAGCACAGAGTGGGTAGAATTTTCCATGGTTCCCTTCCCTTTTTACCTGGTTACTATTTTAATTTTATACTTGAAACTTGAGTTGGGAAGTGTGGTTATTAATGACTTATAGTCTGTTCTGAGTTCTTCAGTGAGAGGTTTTTAAAGAGCAGGGAGGATATTACAGTCATTAGCAAGATACTAATTTTTGAGATCACAATCATATAAATATTCATTGAAAACAAAGTAGCTGAGGTTAACTAGGGAGAGAATATAGAATGAGGGGTGAGATGATTGACTTCAACAGAGCTCTGAAGGATGCAGTCATGGAAGCCAAAGTATTTCATGAAATGAGAGATAATTGGTGTCATAGGCTATTGCAATCAATGTCAAGTAGTGTCAAGTAAATTGAGGGTTGAGTAATGTCCACTGGAATTAGCTGCATGGAAGCCTTTGACATAGTGTAGTTTCTGTAGAGTGGCCAGATTTCTATGGGTTGAGGAATGAATGAGAAGAAAGAAAAATACTACAAAAGGCTTAGAAAAAAATCTGAGAAGTTGAGCTACAGAGAGAAGAAAAGAAGTAGTAGTTGGAGGTGGTATGGACGAACGGTTTTTATGATGGGAAGGTCTTCAGTTCAGTTCAGTCACTCAGTCGTGTCCGACTCTTTGCGACCCCATGAATCGCAGCACGCCAGGCAATAAAGCAGAAGTAGATGTTTTTCTGGAACTCTCTTGCTTTTTCCATGATCCAGCGGATGTTGGCAATTTGATCTCTGGTTCCTCTGCCTTTTCTAAAGCCAGCTTGAACATCAGGGAGTTCACGGTTCACGTATTGCTGAAGCCTGGCTTGGAGGATTTTGAGCATTACTTTACTGGCGTATGAGATGAGTGCAACTGTGCGGTAGTTGGAGCATTCTTTTGCATTGCCTTTCTTTGGGATTGGAATGAAAACTGACCTTTTCCAGTCCTGTGGCCACTGCTGAGTTTGTAAAGAAACCAGAAGAAAGATATTGAAGATACAGCAGAGTAGAGATGGTCAGTAGTTTGAAGTTCCTGAGAAAGTGGACAGGAATTGAACCCAGAACACCTGTGAAGTAGTTTGACTTATATAGGCGGAAGAATACTTCCTTCAGTGTAGTGAAACAGAAGGAAGAATGAGTAGGAGCAAATGCAAGTGGTGTTTGAGGGCAGATGGGAATCTAGGAATCCTTCACTGTATGAGCCAATTCGTGAAGAAGGAGAGGAACATAGTTTGACGAGAGAATAAAGAACATTTCACATGAGGATAATGAAAAGAGGAACATTTATTATTATTTTGTCCAATTATTTTAAGTCCTATTTTAGTGTTATGCTGTGGTCATGTCTATGACGGAGAAGGCAATGGCACCCCACTCCAGTACTCTTGCCTGGAAAATCCCATGGATGGAGGAGCCTGGAAGGCTGCAGTCCATGGGGTCGCTGAGGGTCAGACATGACTGAGCGACTTCCCTTTCACTTTTCACTCTCATGCACTGGAGAAGGAAATGGCAACCCACTCCAGGGTTCTTGCCTGGAGAATCCCAGGGACGGGGGAGCCTGGTGGGCTGCCGTCTATGGGGTCACACAGAGTCGGACACGACTGAAGTGACTTAGCAGTAGCAGTAGCATGTCTATAAATATGCATAATATATAAATGAAATATCTTATTAAAAATTAAGTTTTGCTCTCTTATTTCCAAAACACAATTTTTTGGTCTTTACTTTGAAATTGAGTGATAAGCTAGGATACAAATTTATATAAATACTTATAAATTATAAATATATTATAAATATTATATATTTAATAATATATAATAATTTATATATAATTTATATATAATATTATAAATATTATATATTATAAATATTATAAATATATATAAATATCTTCTGAGGAATATTGGGCTGTGTTTGAATTTAAAATATTTACTAAAAATTGCTTTCCAAGGTATCAAAACTGGAACAAGAGCTTCAGAAACAAAGGGAAAGTTCAGCTGAAAAGTTGAGGAAAATGGAGGAGAAATGTGAAGCAGCTACATATGAAGCAGATTTGAAAAGACAAAAAATTATTGAGCTTACTGGTACTACCAGGTAAAATGAACATGTTAGTTTTTGTCTTCCTTTTTTACCATCAGTCATATTTGAGTTTCAAAATAAGATAATGTTGAGTGAAGCATTTGCTTGAGAAATTTCTCCACGATCTGTATTCCTATAGTATTCCTATACCTCCCTTTTATCCTTCATTATGCCTTTTTAAATTATAGTTTAATATCCTTTACCCTCCTACTATATTGTAAGTTCCTTAAGGCCAAGATAATATGTGGTTTATTTTAAGGGTCCTCCCACAACAATTAGCATGGTTCCTTGTACCTCATATCTTAATCCTGATGGGTATGCTAGAGAAAAACCTGAAGGTTAAAACAGAACCACAGGGCTTTATCTGAAGCCTTTGAGGTGAAATGCATCTGAGTTCAGTTTTTCAGATCTCAGAGGGAAAGTGAGGTATCAATATACATATTATGTGCGCTAAGTCACTTCAGTGTGTCCGACTGTGACCCCATGGACTGTAGGCCACCAGGCTCCTCTGTCCGTGTGATTCTCCAGGCAAGAAGCCTGGATCAGGCTGCCATTTCCTTCTGCAAGGGATCTTCCTGATCAGAGATTGAACCTACATCTCTTATGTCTCCTGCATTGGCAGGTGGGTTCTTTACCACTAACTCAGCAACTGTTGTATTAAATCAAATTGTGAATAATGTTAAAAGTGACAGGGAAAGATGATAGAAAATTTTCATGGATTCTAATTGTTTATAGGGAGGAAATAACTTAATAAAAGAAAGCTGACTTCTATTGATTGAACATTAAAATCACCTGAGGAGCTTTAAAAAGTACTGATGCTTAGGTCCCACCTCTAAAGATCCTGATTTAATATGGCTGCACTGGGCTAAGATATCAAAAAAAAAAAAAAAAAGGGAATTAAGAGCTGAAAGCTGTACCTAGCTTCCCCAGATTGCTTCTGTTTTGTCAACAAGAGTTTATATAGTATTTTACTTTTACTTAGCCCACCATTCTACCAACGGGAGTAGGAGTTAATTTACACGTTTCAACCACAACATCCTCAGACTCCCTCTCCCCCTCTGACAAAAATAAAGATAAGACCTTTGTGCTTTGAGTAGCGACTTGCTTCCCCAGATGTCCTCAACTCTCTCAAGGGGGTCGAGAAGATATCCTGAGTTTAAGACCACAGTTCTTCAAACTTTTCTTCCATCAATAGTTATCTATCCACTAATGCAGCCTTACCACCATTGTGTATCTTAATTCCACAGAGTATTCAGCCTTATAACTTTACTTTTGCTTGTTTCAGACACCACAAGAAGCAACAGATTGGCATTAGAATTACCCTCATCTCTCATACTAAGTCCCCAAAACCTCATGTGTTTTCTCTCCTTTTCTCACCCTATCTGAACTTCTGACAGATTTTCACTTCATCCTCTGGAATTCACAGTCCATCCTGAGAGACATCTCTTATATTCTCTATCTCTTCTTTTTCCCTTGCTATAACAGAAGTATGACTCTCCACTGAGGGCACTGCTTCTTCCCCTGCAGCCCTCTAAAGTAAGAACTTTCCCCCATAGTTCTTGTACCAAAGAACTGAGATGTGGAATAGTATAACATAACCATGAACCTCATGTTATCAGATCATATTCTTCACTGTTGCTGACACCAGCAGACCACCTGACTTAACTAAAGTTGAGTCCAACACTAGTTCTGTCTTTATTCTTGGGGATTTCAATATACATCTATCTAGCTGATCCTCATCCACTCACACACATGGTTTACAGTAGATTTTATCATTTCCAAACCTCCATTATTTCAACATAATCTGAATACTGTTCATCTACATGTATGTTATTACCTCATTCCCTTTAATACCCCAAATTCAACAATTCTTTGATGTAACTAGGACCTCTGAGCCTTCAAATCTACCACTTTCTCATTCTCTAATGCCCTTTCTCCTCTCTTAACCTAGCTTAAATTCTGCTCATTAAAATCACTGATTGGCATAGGGCTCTTCCCTTACTTTTGTCTGTCTTTGTGGTACTCAGAACTAAAAATCCAACTCAGAATAATTCATGCTTGCATCTTTACAGAGGCTGGAGAAAAATATAACTACAGTGACCAGTCTTACTTTAAATCCATAATTTCAAAACCTTAAACATTTTCTTAATGCTGTCTGACAGTCACAATATTACTCACTCTTGTAAGGGGGACTCTCTTACACCTTTGTGTTTTCTTTCATAACTCCAACAACCTCTCCCCAATCCTTCCTCTCACTTATGATCTTGCTTTTGTTTCACTAAGAAAATTGAATTAATTGCTGCTTTGTTTTCTTACACCCATCCTTTGATTTCTAGACAAAAACTTTTCATAATTATAGCTGAAAGGTGCATTCAATTCCTATAAGTTCTAATTACTGGTAGGAAACTTATGAACTAAATGAATAAATTTCACAAGAAAGATATATTCTCGTTCCAAGACCTTCTCTTCAGGAAGCAGGATTTTTCTCTATTCCAACTATTGCCTTCTTTCATTTCTGAAACTATAATTTATAAAACTGTTTTTCTCTCCCCAGAGCTATTAGTGTTAAAATACATCTGTTATACAGCTCCTTGGATCTGTTTTAAAATTAAAATATCTCTAGATAGAAAACTAATTCATTGAGTACCTTCTGTGTGCCAGGCAATGTACTAAGTAAACACATCATTTAGTTGTGTTTAGTGGTGTGTAATTGGTGCAGAATTACAGTCTATTAATTATTTGTTTTATTTTGTTTGTTTCTAATTAGGCAAGCAAAACTTGAGATGGATCAATACAGAGAAGAGCTATCTAAAATGGAAAAAGAAATAATGCACCTAAAACGAGATGGAGAAAATAAAGCAATGCATCTCTCTCAGTTAGACATGATTTTAGAACAGACAAAGACAGAACTAGATAAAAAAACAAATGCTGGTAAGCAACAGGGTAGCTCAGCTTAGCTGCCTGCTACTGCTACTGCTAAGTCACTTCGGTTGTGTCTGACTCCGTGAGACCCCATAGACGGCAGCCCACCAGGCTCCCCCGTCCCTGGGATTTTCCAGGCAAGAGTACTGGAGTGGGGTGCCATTTCCTTCTCCAATGCATGAAAGTGAAAAGTGAAAGTGAAGTTGCTCAGTCGTGTCCGACTCTTAGCGACCCCATGGACTGCAGCCTACTAGGCTCCTCCGTCCATGGGATTTTCCAGGCAAGAGTACTGGAGTGTGGTGCCATTGCCTTCTCCATAGCTGCCTACAATTGTATATTTAAAGAAATGGAATAAAGTGAGAATCTAAGATGAGAGAAAAGGATAATCATTGGTATCCTGTCTCTTACTCTGATAGATGAATAAAATTGGGTATTCTTAGTTAATATTTACAAAGTTCTGAGTAACAAGTAACATATATAATTCTAAAATTATTCTCTGCTTTTAACAGTGAAGGATTTAGAAAAGTTACAGCACCACACTGAAACTGAGCTAACAGAAGCCTTGCAAAAACGGGAAGCACTAGAGACTGAACTGCAAAATGCTCATGGAGAATTAAAAAGTACTCTAAGACAACTCCAGGAATTGAGAGATGTTCTGCAGAAGGCTCAATTATCATTAGAGGAAAAATATACTACAATAAAGGATCTCACAGCTGAACTTAGGTGAGTTAAATTCTAAGAAAGGATATCACAATAACAGGTGTTTCTCTTTATTATCTTTAGTCCTTGGGTCATATTATAGACTTTGTTGTTGAATTCTGGATGTCCAAACTTCTCAACTGCCTTTAGCTCACTGTGGTTCCTTCTGGACATTACGTCCAGTGCTCCATCTCACTAATTCAGCTATTGCTGTTGACTTGCATCCTTGGTCTTTGGATCATTTTACTTTGGCCTTCTTCTGTATCCCATGGTGGTAAAAAATGATTGGGCCAGCATGCAGCAGTGGTTAATAGCAAAGTAATATTAACATGTGCCATGGCTATGCCAAGTACTTCATATATGATCTCATTTCTTTACAACAAGCAAATATAAGTTCCACATTATCACCTTTTTACATGTGAGAAAACTGAGAAAATTAAGTAAAATGCCAAAAGTCAGATAGTGAAACACAAGTCTAAGTCTAAAATCATGGTTCTTAGATTAGCAGCAATAGCATAAAGTACTGTTCCAGTACACATCTACGGTGTGTTTGGGTGGAGAGCCAGACTAGAGCCCAGTTGTGGGAAATAAATTCCGAAAAGGAAAACAGATCAGGGTGTGAAATGTGTAATGAAAGAACAGGATAGAGAGCAGCAAGGTGATCCAGAAACATAGATGTTGTATCCTTTGATTCAGTGCAGCACCCCTTCCCTTTTCTACTCACGAACTCATTCTTAGTAAGTTTCATGTAGCTTTAAATATCAGTACAATGTGCCAGAGACTTCTAAACACATATCTCTAATAGTGACCTCATCTCCAAACTCCAGACCCCTATCTAATGACTTACTTGCTATCTCCACTTAAGTAGTTTAAGGAGGCATCTTAAACTTGACTAAAACAGTTCATTTTAAAAATTTATAACTCTGTACTTCCTCCAACTCATTATTATGCATTGGCTTAAATCAGAAATCTATATATAAGATTACTTTTATCTCTTTCCCTCCCCTTTTTCATCCAGTCTATTAGCAACTTGCCTGCAAAGTCACTTCAGTTGTGTTTGACTCTTTGCAACCCCGTGGACTATAGCCCACCAGGCTTCTCTATCCATGGAATTTCCCAGCAAGAATACTGGAGTGAGTTGCCAGACTCTCCTCCCAGGGATCAAACCCACGTCTCTTATGTCTGCAGCATTGGCAGTCAGGTTCTGTACCACTAGTGCCACCTAGGAAGCCCAATTAGCAAGTTATGTCAACTTTATTTCCAAAACATATTCTTATATCTGTTGATTTCTTGGCCTTTTTCCTGCTGCTTAGCCCAGGCCATCATCATCTCCCACCTGGTCTGTTGCTGAGGCTTCCTAACTGGTCTGCTAGCTTAAATTCTTGACCTTCCTCACAATTCATTCTCCACAGAATGGATTTAAGTTTATGATTTAAAACATAAGTCAGATCATATTGCTTTTCTACTTGAACTTTCTCATGACTTCCTAAAAGATTCAGAGTAATACCCAAGCTCCTTCAGAAATATAAATCAAAACTGCGATGAGATACCACTTCACACACACTAAGGTGGCTGTAATAAAAACAAAACGAAACACCCAAATAGAAAATAACAGATGAGAAATTTTAAAAGTTCCAGCCTCTGTGGAAAACAGTTTGGCAGTTCATCAGTGAGTTAAACATAGTATTAACCTTGTAACTCAGTAATTCCACTGTTAGATTTAAGTACTCAAAAGAATTGAAAAGAGGTATTCAAACAAAAATTGTGCTCAAATGTTTGTAGCACCTCTATTCCCAATAGCCACCAAGTGGAAACGACCCAGATGGATACTGATAGCTGTGAATGGATAAACCAGTGTGGTATATCCATACAAATCAGCCATGAAAAGGAATAGAGTACTGACACATGCTGCAACACGGATAAACCTTACAAATATGACAAATGAAAGAAACCACATACATGTTGCATAATTCCATTTATATGAAGTATCCAGAATTGGCAAATCCACAGAGATAGAAAGCAGATTAATTGTTGTCTGGGACTGGGGGAAGGGAGAATGGAAGAAAACTGCCAGTGGGTATGGGGTTTCTATTCAGAGTGATGAAAAAGTACTGGAAATAGTGATGATGGTTACACAACATTGTGAATGTATTCAGTGTAACTGCACTGTACACTTTAAAGCAGTTAAAATGGTAAATCTTATGTGTATTTTACCACAGTTGGAAAGAAAAAATCCAAGCTCCTTTTCCTAGAATACAAAGTCCTGCATAACAAAGTTTCTGCCTATTTCTCTGGCCTCATTCTATATTGTTCTCCTTGCTCCTGACCTTTTTATTCTACTTAAAGCTTTCGAAGTTTTTTCCCACTTTAGGACTTTTGCCACAGCTGTTTCTTTGGCCTGAAATAGCCTGAAATCATTGTTGTGTGGCCAGTTTCTTCATACCCTTCACATTACCTCATAGGGCCCTCCTTCCTTGACCACCTATTCTAGAATAGTCTCCTAGTCACTGTCTCATCATTGTATTTAATGCTGTGACATAGCACTTTATATTTATCTTATATTTATATTTTTCTTATTATTTATAGTCCATCTCTTCTGGAGCTAGTAGAATGTAAACTCCATGTGATGAAGGACAAATATCCTGTTGACTGTTAAATCCGTAGTCATAGAACCTTGACATTTAGGAAACATGCAGTAAATATTTACTAAATAAATAAGGGAATGGATGGATGTGAGAAGTAAAAACAGAATCTTAAAATTCTAGCTAGTAGCTGAATTTTAAAAGCATAGCTATTCTTATAGACAGCAGTTAGAGTTATCTTTAGAATTCATTTAATATTACTTTTAAAATATTAATCTTGTATTAACTCTTCAGGCTTTTAGGGGAACAGTGAACAGCTCATTAAAGAAGTTCAGAACCTGCTTTTTAAATTCAGTACCTTTATTATATTGTTTCATATTTAAGACTAGAAAATCATAAGACAATTCAAGATCAACATTTTCATCCTTTGTCATATCAGAACTTAATCTTGAAGTTATGTCATTTTAAGTTTCTTTATAATATAAAATTTTTCTTAAATTAGTGTTTTAGGAGGGCTAGAATTTTTTTTAAAACATTTAAAATATTTCTGTAGTAGATTTCACTACTTCACTAAATATAAGGTTATCATTTTGAGTAAAATTCCTGTAAAAAATACAGCGGTCATTTACTAAACTGTGGATATCAAGGACATCAGCCATGAGATAAATGCCTCATTCAATTATAGCAAACTCATAGCTGTTATATATAAAAGACTTTCAAACACTCCTTTGATCTATAGATTAAAATATAGATATATTTTAAAAATTCTCATACTGATTCAATCCTATTTCTTGGGAGTGCTTTTAGCATTTAGCTTAAATTGTCTGCAGACGTAGAATTTAAGTTAACTTGTGTCTTTTTAGAACAGATATTAAAGTAATTGTATTGATACTAGTCGTTTTCTTTATTCTTTATTCTATTCCTTTAATTTGAAGTCTCTCAATCTGAAATAGTTGAATGTATCCTGTCACTTAACTTACAGGAAGGGTAACCCAATTGATTTGATTTTTTAAAACTATAATATTCCTACTTAGTTGCTTAGGTCTTTTTCACTTTGATAAATTGCAGGGAATGCAAGATGGAGATTGAAGACAAAAAGCAAGAAGTTCTTGAAATGGATCAGGCACTTAAGGAGAGAAATTGGGAGCTAAAGCAAAGAGCAGCTCAAGTTGGTTTTCTTAACTATATTTTAATGAAATTTTCTGTTTAAATACAATCATTTGAGGTTTCAGAGGTCCCCTCATTTTGGTAAAATAGTAGTATTTATAGCTATTTTTTGTGTGCACATAGTATTTTTAAATTAGAAATATGTCATCTCTCTCTCTCTTTTTTTTTTTTTTTGCTATTTTTACAGCAGGTGGATTTGGGGGAGTGAAGGTTAGCTTAGTGTCCGAACCTTTTGATCTCTTATAATACTGTATATCAGAAGAAAATGTGATTAAAGGAGTTACTTGCTCAACTAGTATTTATTGAAGGAATGGAAATGTCCAGAAGGCATTTTTAGCAGCATCTTTTTAAACTTAATTTTATTTATTTTTGGCTGCACTGGTTCTTCATTGCTTTGCATGGGTTTTCTCTAGTTGTGGTGAACGGGGGCTACTCTCTAGTTGTGGTACACAGGTTTTCTCATTTCAGCGGCCTCTCTTGTTGTGGAGCACAGGCTCTAAGGTGTGTGGGCTTGAGTAGTTGTAGCTTGCGGGCTTGGGAGCTCTGGCTCAGTAATTGTGGCACATGGGCTTAGTTGTCCCGCAGCATGTGGAATCGGATTCAACTTGTGTCACCTGCGTTGGTAGACTGATTCTTAACCACTGGACTACCAGGGAAGCTCTGCAGCATCTTTTTAATAAGACTTTAGTTTTTAGAGCAGATTTAGGTTCACAGCAAAATTGAACAATAGGTACAGAGATTTCCCACATACCCACCCTGCCCCAAAGAAGGTGCAGCCTTCCCCCATTATCAACATTTCCTTCCAGAATGGTATATTTGTTAAAGCTGATGAACCTAAATTGACATTTCATAATCATCCAAAATCCATAGTTTATATTGTCATTCACTCTTGTGTTATTCATTCTATGAGGTTGGACAGGAATCCATCATTATGGTATCATTCAGAGTATCTTCAGTGCCTTAAAAATCGTCTGTACTCCACTTACTCATCCCTCCCTCTCTTCCCCCAACCATGGTAACCAGTGATCTTTGTGCTGTCTCTAGTTTTGCCTTTCCAGAATGTTATACAGTTGTTGTTTATTGTGTTCAGTCATTAAGTAGTGTCCAACTCCTTGTGACTCAATGTACTATAGCACGCCAGGCTTCCCTGTCCTTCACTTTCTCCCAGAGGTTGTTCAAACTCATGTCTATTGAGTCAGTGATGCCATCCAGCCATCTTATCCTCTGTCACTCGCTTTTTCTCCTGCCCTCCATCTTTCCCAGCATCAGGGTCTTTTCCAATGAGTGGACTCTTCTCATCAGGTGGCCAAAGTATTGGAGCTTCAGCATCAGTCCTTCCAATGACTATTCAGGGTTGATTGCCTTTAGGATTGACTGGTTTGATCTCCTTGCTGTCCAAGGGACTCTCAAGAGTCTTCTCCAGCACCACAATTTGAAAGCATCAGTTCTTCAGCACTCAGCCTTCTTTACTGTCCAACACCCTCCATACATGACTACTGGAAATATAACAACTTTGACTATACACACCTTTGTCAGCAAAGTGATGTCTCTCCTTTTTAACATGCTGTCTAGGTTTGTCATAGCTTTTCCTCTAAGGAGCAAACGTCTTTTAATTTTGTGGCTGCAGTCACCGTCCACAGTGATTTTGGAGCCCCCCAAAATAAAATCTGTCACTGTTTCCACTTTTCCCCCATCTTTTTGCCCTGAAGTGATGGGACCAGATACCATGATCTTAGTTTTTCGATTGTTGAGTTGTAAGCCAGCTTTTTCACTCTCTTCTTTCGCTTTCATCAAGAGGCTCTTTAGTTGCTCTTGGCTTTACTGCCATAAAGGTAGTGTCATCTTCATATCTGAGGTTATTGATATTTCTCCCAGCAATCTTTGATTCTAGCTTGTGCTTCATCCAGCCCAGCATTTCTCATGATGTACTATGCATATAAGTTAAATAAACAGGGTGACAATATACACCTTGATGTACTCCTTTAACAGTTTGGAACCAATCTATTGTTTCATGTCCAGTTCTAACTATTGCTTCTTGACCTGCATACAGGTTTCTCAGGAAATAGGTAAAGTGGTCTGGTATTCCTATCTCTTGAATAATTTTCCACAGTTTGTGGTGATCCACACAGTCAAAGGCTTTAGTGTAGACATTGAAGCAGAAGTAGATTTTTGGAATTCCCTTGTTTTCTCTATGATCCAGTGGATGTTGGGAATTTGATCTCTGGTTCATCTGTGATTTTTTTTTTCTTAATGTGATTAGTTATATTAATTAACTTTCAAATGTGGAATATAGTTCTTTTTTACATTTTTGAGTATGATTCACTAATACTTTGTTGAGAATTTTTATATCTATGTTCATGAAAGATACTGGTATATAGTTTTCTTTCTTTATAATGTCTCTGGTGTTGGTATTAGGGTTATGCTAGCCTTAGAGAATGAGTTAGTACTTCCTCTCTTTCTATGAGAGTGTAAAGAATTGACATAATTTCTTCCTTAAATGTTCAGTAGAATTCACCAATGAACCCATCTGAACCTGGGGCTTTCTGTTTTGAAAAGTTATTAATCATTGATTCAGTTTCTTTAGTGGATATAGGCTTATTCAGATTGTCCATTTCTTCTTGTATGAGTTTTGGCAGATTGTGTCTTTTGAGTAACTGGCCAATTATATCTAATTTTATTTAAATTCATGGGCTAAGAGCTGTTTATAATATTCCTGTATTATCCTATTAATGTCCTTGATATTTGTAGTAAAATCTCCTTTTTCATTTCTCGTATTAGCAGTTTATATCTTCTCTCTCTTTTTTTGTTAGTCTGGCTAGAGGCTTATTGCTATTATTAATCTTCTTGAAGAGCCAGTTTTTGGCTTTGTTGATTTTCTCTATTGATTCCCTAATTTTAATTGCTAGTCTGGTTTTTAGCATTTTTTTTCTTCTGCTTAGTTTGGATTTGGTTTGCTCTTCCTTTTCTAGTTTGTAAGATGGAAGCTCAACTGATTAATTTTAGATCTTTCTTCTCTTCTCATATATGCATTCAGTATTTAGCATAAAATGAAGTTTGAATCATTTTGTCACTTATGTGAATATATGATTATATTTGTGTTCAAGATCCAGTATTACTAAGCAGTGATTATTTTTCTCATTCTTTTAAATAATTTATTTGAGGTGCATTTATTCTTTAATTATACCCACTGTAAACAATTCTAAATAACATTCCAAGCATACAGTTTTTCACATTAGAATTAAGATTGAACAATAGCTTAATGTTGCTTTTGTGTTTAGGTTACACATTTGGATATGACTATTCGTGGGCACAGGGGGGAAATGGAACAGAAAATAATTAAACTAGAGGGTACTGTGGAGAAATCAGAATTGGAACTTAAAGAAAGCAGCAGACAGGTAAATTATTAAAAATTATGTCTTAAATTATTTTAAAAATGACTCCAGCTTTTGACTAGAATACTTACAATAAAAATACTGCATTTGAACTGTGCCACACAACTTGTGGGATTTTAGGTTCCCAGTCAGGGATTGAATCTGATCCCTTGGCAATGAGAGTGTGGAGTCCTAACCAGTGGACTGCCAGGGAATTCCCAATGATACATAATTTTAATTATCTTGTACTTGCTACATTATATTCCTTTTCTTCTCTTAAATTTTCCCCCAGCTTTATTGACAATAAAAAGTAGCATGTATTTTAGGTGTACAATGTGATGTTTTAATGGACATATACATTTTGAAGTAATTATCAGAATCAAACTAATTAGCATATCTACCACCTCATATAGTTACTTTTTTTTTTTTTTTAATGAAAACACCAAGTGTACAACATAGTATACTTTAGGTATACATATAAGCATCTTATTAGGCACAAAATTCTGATATTTATGTCAAAATTATGTTTGTCTCAAGAAAAGCACATTTTAAAATTTTGCCATTTTAGATATACAAGTTTAAAGTGTGACTTACATGGATTGCAGTTATGATGGAAGAATTAATTTTCTTTCTTTACATTAACATTGCTCTGTTGAAAATCCAGATAGAAAGTTTGAATGAAAAATTGCAAAATGCCAAAGAACAACTTCGAGAAAAAGAGTTTATAACACTACAAAATGAACAAGAGATAAGTCAATTGAAAAAAGAAACTGAACGGACACAACAAAAGATGAAAGAAATGGAGAGTGTAAGCAAATTATTTTCCTCCTAAGGAACAAGGTTGATACAGATCTTTGTTTTAAACTGATTGGTTTTATATGTGATTGGTATTTAATATGCACAGAAAGTGGCTAATTATTTGTGCCAGACATCTATTAATTTCCTTATCTTCTTAATTACTTTATTATTGGTGAGTTATCATGTTATTTGTCTTTACATTCTCTATAGGCATTGGCATGATATCTCTTACATAGTAAATCCATGATATATGCTCACTTGGTCAATAAATAAATATTTTAATCAAGAACCTAATATGTGATAGAACTGAAGATCAGATATTAATAGGATGCACTACTTTGTCCTTGAAGAACTCTATTCAGAGATTGAATTAACAGATAACAGTATATTATTGATGTCAAATACTTCGAGTTGCCAGATGAAGTTTGATAACTTCATATTATCAGTTTGCATGTGTGTTGACTTCTGAACCCATTCTACCCACTTGCCTTTTTAAAAAGTGAATTTGCTTCTGAGAGCTCTCACAGATGTAATTTTTTCTTGTTTTTAAATACTATGCTCAGTTTTAAAACTTACTGTATAGCTCCTTCTGGTGTTTAACTAATTTTCTGTCTCTTCCAGTCATATTTAAACTCCACAAGGGTAACTGATTTATCTCCTGTTTTCTCCTTTATATCACATAGTAAGCATGAATAGATATTAGTTGAATTTTATATATATATATATATATAAATTAAGCAGGGTCTCTGAGAGCAAGTTTGTGTTCTAGTGAGAAAAAGATTGTTGACTCAGTTGTTTCATGTTCTCAAACAAGGGCTGGCTAAAAGTATTTACATGAGATTTATACTGATAGACAACACAGTGGGACTTTGGGCCCCCATTCTAGACATCAGTGTCCTTGTGATTTGTACTGGTTTCTTTCTTTTTTATCAGTCCTAAAGTTAAGTGTCATTACCTACCATTTTATCTATGTCATCAAGCTGATTTAGAACTAACTGACTTTTTACTGAATTTTTTTTCCTCCGGAAATAGTGCTTTAGTAGGGATTTAACTGAGGAATGTAAAATATTTCAGAGAATAGCAGCAGTCCCAGTAACAAATTTCACTTTTGCAGAGAATAAGGTCATCCTTAACCCAGCTATGTGGATTAATGGTGGGCTTTATTTATACCAGTATTTTCTCCATCTTTGGCATGGATAATCAAATATTAACTTCTTTCTTCTCTTTATATTATTATGTGTTCTGTCATGTTACTTCATACTGTTAAAGGATTATTCAGCTTGCATGTTGAAGGCATGCAAAATATACCAGTGAGTCCTAGATTTATTACAGTACTTTTGTCATTTTCTTACTATTCAAAAAAAATTTTTTTTCTGAATATCAGTTTCACAGTGGTTTATATTCATTGTATGTTAAAATATATAAACGTTTAGTTGGGAGGGAGTAGGTCACTTATTAAGAGAGAAATCTCAGAGTAAGAAATAGGTTATCTGGGTCATTTTATTTTGAAACCAACAAATGTCTTGTGCGCTTCAGGTTATGAAAGAGCAGGAACAGTACATTGCAACTCAGTACAAGGAGGCCATAGATTTGGAGCAAGAATTGAGACTAACTCGGGAGCAGATGCAGAACTCTCATACAGAATTGGTGGAGGCTCGTCATCAACAAGTCCAAGCACAGAGAGAAATAGAAAGGCTCTCAAGTGAACTTGAGGAAATAAAGCAACTCTCTAAAGAGAAAGTAATTCCTATTCTAATTTTACCTTATTGAAAATCTTAAAGTTTTTAACATTTGCTTGTTTTGACAGTAGAATATTGTTCTTATAAAAGTTGTATTCCACAGCAGTGTAAATGTACTTAAAAATAGTTAAGGTGATAAGTTTTGTTTTATGTATATATTACTCAAAAAAAGAAAAAAACCTGTGTTATATTTAGCCTAGCACTGTAGTGTAATTAGGAAGTCTCTCAGAACTGAATTTTAGTCAAGCTGGTTAGTTTTCAATAACATAAGTTATAAAGCACTTTCAGACTTTGAACTGAATTTGAGCTACCCCGGGACAGAAAAAGAAATCTAATGCATCTTTTTTTAAGTAAAAAGTTTTACATTTGTAGCCACTTACAGATGAAAACTATCTAGATTTATAACTGTTAGAAACCTGCAGTCTAGGACCTTGGGGAGGAAAAATGCCTTTAAATAGCAAGACTACTAATATAAATTGTATTTCCCTAGTATTATATAGAAAATTAACAACTTGCCTTAAAAATATTTAGATTAACATTCTTGGCTTAATTACTTAGACTTTGAGAAAAATGTATATATTGATATTCTACAAAAGTTCTTGTGATTTTTATGCTTTCTACTATGGTTCTAATTCAGTATGGATTTTGAATGGAAGTGTTTTTACATTTAGTTTTGGTTAACCTGATGGCATTTTTATTCACATTTCTGGATGGTTAGACTAATAAAAAATATATAGGGAATTTTTATTAGATTATGTCAGGTACTTGGGAGTCTACTAGGAGAAGGAAATCTATCTACTTTTATCTCATTTCTGTCCTTATCAGTGATATCTAAATGTAGTATAATTGATTTTATCTGATAAACCAAGCTCAATTAATCAAATAACTAGTTGAAAGTGGAGAATTATTAAGAATAACAGTTTAAATATTATATTTTAACCCCAAACTCTAAATTTACAGTCATTTGGTAACCTTTTAATGTGGGACCAAATCTTGGCTCTTTGTATATGGGTAGGGTCACTTGATTACATTCCACCTAGTTTTTCTTGAATAAACCACACTCATATGCCATCATCTGTAGCTTCCAACTTGGTTTTTTAAGAGTTAAGAGACATTCATAAATCAGTCAGAGGACAGCATCTCTTATATTTTGTATGAGATTTCCCACAATATTTTACAACTAATTAGGTAGCACACATTTGTGACTCACTTGTTGAATTGTCTCAAAGCATATAACTTAGTTTTCATATAAAAACATTCCTTTTGCATGTGCATTTCATCTGTATTCATAATGTATAATAAAATTACATAATTGTAATCACAAACACAGCTGTCATAGATACGTTTGATAAATGCACAACTGTAGATAAGCAAACAGCACATATGGTGAGCAAAAATACCTAGGCATGTCTAAAGAGGAGACTATTATCTGCTAAAGTTCAGTGTTCTGTGGTTATTAGTTTATTTTACAAAAAGCATTGATTAGTGAACTTATGATAATAAACAATATACTGATACTTTCCCATTAGTACTCTCTTAAATATCTAGATTAAATTCTAGATTGTTACACTGTTTAAAGTGTACATTTAATAAGGAAACTGTGTATGAGTGTTCATACAGTATTACAAAAGATTGAAGTACTTCCATAAATGTGCTGAATTGTTTAGCTACAATAACCAAATAAACAAGTAGTGAAACCTTTATTTAATATTTCATTTTCAGGAAGCTCATGGAAAATATTTAGCTGAAGAATTGGGGGCTTCTCAAGTACGTGAAACTCAGTTAGAAGCAAGAATGCAAGCAGAAATCAAGAAATTGTCAACAGAAGTAGAATCTCTCAAAGAAGCGTATCATCTAGAGGTAAAGAAAAATTTAATTTGTTCCATTACTCCCTGCTAAAGTGTGTTGATCTATCTGAACAAAGTATAAATCTAGCTTTAAAATGTTTATTATAGAGAAATACATTTGGTCTTTTCATTTCTGGTAGGCTGAACATATTATTTTTGCTTCATACTCCGGTGTACTAATACTCTATGGGTTAAGAGCTTGAATTGTTTAGCCAGGCATACTGGTTCTAAATCTCAGTTCATTACTTGGTACTTATGTAACCTTAGGTAACTAACTTTACATCTCTGACTAAAATGGATATAATAATGCTATCTATTTCATAGAACTGGGTGGAGGATTAAATGAATTAATGTAGTTAATGTTCTTACACCAGAGCCTGGCACATCATTGTCATTGTCATAAGTTTTTATAAAGTAACACTTGCCAAAACTCCCTGGAGGTATTTGATAACCAACATAAACAGTTTCATGTGATGTCAGTCTATTAATGTGTGGTGATTTTCAAGGTTTGCTCTGGTCATAAGTTAGAGCAGCAATATGATAATTTGCTCTTTATCAGTATGTCCTGAGCCTTTACAGAGATGGACAGTGTTATCAATTAGAATAGCATTTCTTATCTTTTTTAAAACTGTATTTGAAGATATTCAAATTTAAGGTTCCTTATGAAGTGTTCTAATAAAGCATTTTTCTGGATGGTGCTTGTTGCAGATGTTGTTGTTTAGTCACTAAGTCATGTCCGAAGCTTTGTGACCCCATGGATTGCCTCACACCAGGTTCCTCTGTCCTCCACTATCTCCCAGAATTTGCTCAGATTCATGTCCATAGAGTCAGTGATGCTGTCTAACCATCTCAAAGACATTTATATTAAACTCGTTTTGAGGAAGTTTGGTTAACATCTTTTTGAGGAATAAAATGCGTTTTTGGTCAACATGTAAGGCCTCAGTGGCTCAGACAGTAAAGCATCTGTCTGCAATGCTGGAGACCCGGGTTCGATCCCTGGGTCGGGAAGATCCCCTGGAGAAGGAAATGGCAACCCACTCCAGTACTCTTGTCTAGAAAATCCCACGGACAGAGGAGCCTGGTAGGCTACAGTCTGTGGGGTCACAAAGAGTCGGACATGACTGAGCGACTTTACTTACTTACTTACTTACTTACTTTGGTCAACATGTCTTGCTTAAATGCATTTAGAGTCAATTCTCTTTGAAAACATGTGTCTGCCAAACAAAACACATTTGCGTGCTCAATCCAGTCCTAAGGCCAAGAGATTACAACCTTTAGTCTTTGGAGACAAATGTGAATGCTGATGAGTTCAGCATAATTATTTGATATTAGCTGGTCAACTTGGTGACCTTCAGTAATAATTGGTCCATCTCAAGTACTTGGCCAGCAGCAACTCAATAAGCTTTTTTTACATGGTCTATATTTCTACTTTTATTTTAATTATCCATTTTTTTTACTTTTAGTTTTATAAGCCTCTTAAAATTATTTATAAGCAGATAGTACAAAAAATGAATTGTAAAAATTGGTTCTAGTATTGCTATTTAATATCTGATATTAATATTTTATATGCAACATATGAAAATACCTAATATGGACACTTTCACAGGGGCTGCCACTGGTGGCTTTGAGGCTGTTGGGGATGAAGGCACCTAGCACAATGCTTTTCTGGTTAGACCCCAGACATGTAGGTCCAATTAACTCTCGTGGTGGTACAAAAGGTTGAAAGCTCTACATAGGAACATGATGTGAATGAAAGAGACCTGTCATTATGCAAACAGTATGGCACTCATAAGCAGACAGTAAAAATGGCACTCATCTCAAAGAGACCAGCACTTGTGTCACAGTGTAAGTTAGATGCTTGTGGAACATCTTTTGATAAATGAGATCTTCCAGCCAGACAGTGAGTCCTTTGGACCCATTACCTTATATTCTTGATCAGAGTGGATCACCTCCCATCCTGAGGCTCCCCAAAGCTTTTGAATAGTTTTTCAATGATCCTTACAGAAAGACCCCCTCCCAGAGAAATGCAGTATTTATATACAGTGCGTTGGATATCTAGGAAACACCAAAGTTATCAGTGAAGAATATGGCAAATGACTTAAAGGCTACTGTGAAGTATTTTTGTATGGCTTGATAGTAAAGCTCCTAGAACCAGTTTCTGTCTCTGCAAGGTTCCAAAACATTTGGAAGAAGCTGATCAGTGCCCAGAAACCCTTTTCCCTGTCCATTTACACAAGTTACAGCATGCTATTGGTTGCAACATTATTGAGGGTTACAGAGCTCTTGTGAAATAGATTGAGAATGAATCTGCTAACATACCTAGAGTCCCTCCAAAACATAGTCATGAGGATAATATGAATTTGCCCAAACCTGTGGGAACCTTTAAGGAATGAAAAGAGTGGATAATAAAATGGATAATAAAATTTTCCAAAAAAAGAACCTTCAAATAGGAGTAATTAAAATAAATACTTGCAGGTTAAAAAAATATATATAGGTTTGTTGTGGTTGTTCTTAAGAAAGATGTTTTTAAGGTGTGTATGTTGTTTGAATGTAAAATGAAAGTATGTTATTAAATAGGAAAAGGGATTGGTAATTTTTAACTAATTTTTAAAATACAGGTTTTAGAATTGTCAAGAAAATTGCAAAGCTGATTTTCTCAATAAAATGAGATTTTTAAAAACTTTATTATGGAAAAATGTTAACATATTCAGAAGTAGAATGGCATAAATTTTCCTTCATATTGTTATTGTTGTTCAGTTGCTCAGTCATGTCCTACTCTGCTACCCCCTGGACTGTAGCACACCACGCTTTCCTGTCCTTCACCATCTCCCGGAGTTTGCTCAAACTCATATCTATTGAGTCAATGATGCCATCCAACCATCTCATCCTCTGTCGTCCCCTTCTCCTCCTGCCTTCAATCTTTCCCAGCATCAGGGTCATTTCCAGTGAATGGGCTCTTTGCATCAGGTGGCCAAAGTATTGGAGTTTCAGTTTCAGCATCAATCCTTCCAATGTATATACAGGGTTGATTTCCTCCAGGATTGACTGGTTTGATCTCCTTGTTGTCCGAGGGACTCTTTAAGATTTTTATCCAGCATCACAGTTCAAGGATATCAGTTCTTTGCTGCTCAAGCCTTTTTTATTGTCCAGCTCTCACATCCATACATGACTACTGGAAAAACCAAGCTCTGACTATGCAGACCTTTGTAGGCAAAGTAATGTCTCTGCTTTTAAATACTGTATCTAGATTTGTCATAGCTTTTCTTCCAAAGAGCAAGTGTCTTTTAATTTAATGGCTGCAGTCACCATTGACAGTGATTTTAGAGCCCAAGAAAATAAAGTTTGTCACTCTTTCCATTGTTTCCCCATCTACTTTGCATGAAGTGATGCAACCAGATGCCATCATTTTCTGAATGTTGGGTTTTGAGCTAGCTTTCATCAAGAGGCTCTTCATTTCATCTTTGCTTTCTACCATAAGGGTGGTGTCATCTGTATATCTAAGGTTATTGATATTTCTCCCAGCATTCTTGATTCCAACTTATGGTTCATCCAGCCTGGCATTTTGCATGATGTATTCTGCATGTAAGTTAAATAAGCAGGGTGACAGTATACAGCTTTGACATACTCCTTTCCAATTTGGAACCAGTCCATTGTTCCATCCATAGATGGCCTCCTACCGGGCTCCTCTGTACCCGGGATTCTCCAGGCAAGAACACTGGAGTGGGTTGCCATTTCCTTCTCCAATGCATGAAAGTGAAAAGTGAAAGTGAAGTCGCTCAGTTGTGTCTGACTCTTAGGGACCTCATGAAAGCCCACTTGACTTCACTCTCCAAGATGTCTGGCTCTAGGTGAGTGATTACACTGTCGCAGTTATCTGGATCATTAAGTTCTTTTTTGTATTTGTTGTTGTTCAGTCTCTCAGTCATGTCTGACTCTGCAGCCTCATGGACTGCAGCATGCCAGGCTTCCCTGTTTTCACCATCTCCCAGAGCTTGCTCAGACTCATGTCCATTGAGTCAGTGATGCCATCCAACCATCTCGTCATCTCATCATCTTTTTTGTATAGTTCTTCTGTATTCTTGTGTCTCTTAATATCTTCTGCTTCTGTTTAGTCCATACTGTTTCTGTCCTTTATTGTGCCTATCTTTACATGAAATGTTCCCTTGGTATCTCAGATTTTCTTGAAGAGATCTCTAGGCTTTCCCATTCTGTTGTTTTCCCTTATTTCTTTCCTATATATTGCTCAGCTTCAATAATTTTCAACTCATGTCTGAGTCTTGTGACCCCATGGACTGTATGTAGCGTGCCAGGCTCCTCTGTCCATGGGATTCTCCAGGCAAAAACACTGGAGTAGATTGCCATTTCCATCTTCAGGGGATCTTCCTGACCCAGGAATTGAACCAAGGTCTCCTTCATTGCAGGCAGATTCTTTACCAAGAAGCCCACTCGTGGCCAATTTTACTTAATGGGTAAGTATGTTGACTGTTTATTTTATATAAAAGGAAATACTTTTGAGAATGAAGAAGAGTGCTGTTATTAATTACACCAGAACACCAGGCATAAAACCTAGACGATTGTAGGTAAACTGGGAAGTATGATCACCATATCTTTAACCTCATTTCTCTTTTTTCCCTCTCTCACATACCCTGTAAGTTTGAGGGAAGAAAATCCAAAACATGATTGTTTCATCAATAAGCATTTCAATAAATATATCTGAAAGATAAGAACTATTTAAAAATATAACCACAATGCCATTTTCATACTTATAATTTGACTGTAATTCCTTGATATCATCAAACATGTAGTCATTGTTCAGATTTCCTCAATTATGTCTTCCTCAAAAATATCTTTATAGCTGACTTCTTCAAATCAGTATCCAAAAGTAGTCCATTGTACTTAGTTAACTGTTCTTAAGTAAATTTAAGACTATTTTCCCTCTAATATGTTGTTTGTTGAGAAATCATGTTTGTAACTATAAACAGTTTGCTTTTATTTCAAGTGGAAATGGAAAGTATTAGAATGTTATTGAAACCAACTTCATCCTATTTTCTTTCTTCCTTTCCTTTTCAATTTGGGGGCTGTGTAGATGATTTCACATCAGGAAAACCATGCAAAGTGGAAGATTTCTGTTGATTCTCAAAAGACTTCTGTTCAGCAATTAAATGAACAATTAGAGAAAGCAAAACTAGAATTAGAAGAAGCTCAGGACACTGTAAGCAGTTTGCATCAGCAAGTCCAAGATAGGAATGAAGTAATTGAAGCTACAAATGAAGCATTACTTATTAAGGTAAGTGAACATATAAAATACATAAAGCAGAACTATAATGAAGTAAATTTATGACTGATTTCCCCATAATCAGAATTCCTAGAGTTTGTAGAACACTTAATAACCAAAAATTGACCTTTTGAATAAAAGGCCCTTTATTTAGAAGATTCTGAATTTGGAGATTATTAATAAGAAATGTATCATATTTCTCTTNCCAAGATAGGAATGAAGTAATTGAAGCTACAAATGAAGCATTACTTATTAAGGTAAGTGAACATATAAAATACATAAAGCAGAACTATAATGAAGTAAATTTATGACTGATTTCCCCATAATCAGAATTCCTAGAGTTTGTAGAACACTTAATAACCAAAAATTGACCTTTTGAATAAAAGGCCCTTTATTTAGAAGATTCTGAATTTGGAGATTATTAATAAGAAATGTATCATATTTTCTTAAGAGAAATAATTATGTTCAAACATGAAATTTAAAAAAACTTTTTTTTGGTGAGAACATTTAAGTTCTACTTTTTCAGCAAGTTTCATTTATACACTGGTTTTATCAACTATAGTCATCATATTATACATTAAACCCTCAGTCATCTTATACCTGAAAAGCTGTACCTTTGAGCAACCTATTTTGCTCACCTCCCAGTCTCCTAGTCTCTGGCAACCACTCTCCTGCTATTTCTATGAGTTTGGCTTTTTTTTTTTTTTTTTGAGATTCCACATTCAAGTAATATCATGTAGTATTTGTCTTTCTCTGTTTTATTTCACTTAGTGTAATGCCCTATGGGTCCATTGATCTTGTTCCAAAGGCCATATTGTATATTCCATTGTATATTTACCGCATCTTCTTTATCCATTCACCAGTGGGTACTTTTTTCCTTATCTGAGCTAATTGTGAATAATGTTGAAATGAACACAGGAGTGCATTTGATAACCTATTTTCATTCCCTTTGAATATATACCCAGAAGTAGTGTTGCTGGGTCATATTTTTCATTTTTGGAAGAAACTCCATGCTGTTTCCCTTAGTGCTTGTACTAGGTAGCTTGCCTACCAACAGTAAACACGGCCTCCCTTTTCTCCATACCCTTGCCAACACTCATTTCTTGTCTTTTTAATGATAGCCATTCTGGTGGGTGTAAGGTGATATCTCATTTGATTTTGATATGCATTTCCCAGATGATTAGTGATATTGAGTACCTTTTCATGTACTTATTGGCCCTTTGTATATCTTCTTTGAAAAAATGTATATTCAATTCCTCTACCTTTTTAAAAACTGAATGGTTTGTTTCTTTGCTATTAAATTATATGTGTTCTTTATGTAGTTTAGCTATTAACTCTTTATCAGATAAATGATTTGCAGACATTTTCTCCCATTTTGTTATGTTGCCTTTTTACTGGTTTCCATTGCTGTGCAAGAACTTTTTAGTTTGTATAGTCCCTCTTTTCTATTTTTGCTTTTGTTGCCTTTACTTTTGTTATCAAATCCAAAAAATCATTGCCATGCCCAATATCAAGATGCTTACTCTCTATTTTTTCTTCACTCTCAGTTTGAATTGATTTTTGTGTATGGTGTAGGACTAGGGTCAAGTTTTACTCTTTTGCATCTGGCTTTCTGGTTTTCCCAGCATGATTCATTGAATATAATTATTCTTTCCTGATTGTATGTTCTTAGTTCCTTTGTCGTAAATTAACTGGCTATACATGCATAGATTTATTTCTAGGCTATCTATTCTGTTCCATTTATCTGTGTGTCCATTTCTATACTACTGTGTACCATAGTGTTTTTATTTTAGTTACTATAGCTTTGTAATATGATTTGAAATCAGGAAATATGATGTTTCCAGCTTTGTTATTTCTTAAAATTGCTTTAACTATTTAGTGTCTTTTGTGGTTCCTTTCAAATTTTAGGATAGCTTGTTCTATAGCTGTGAAAAATACTGTTGAAATTTTGATAGGGGTTGAATTGAATCTACATTACTTAGGATAGTAAGGACATTTTCACAATATTTTTTCTTCCAACTTGTTCATGAGCACAACTTATCTTTCCATTTATTTGTATCTTCACTTTCTTTCATCAGTATCTTACAGTTTTCAGTGTACAGGTCTTTCACCTCCTTGGTTAAATGTATTCCTAGGCATTTTGTTCTTTTTGATAAAATTGTAAATGGAATTATTTTACTAATTTATCTTTCTGGTAGTTCATTATTAATATATAGAAATACAACAGATTTTTATATACTAATTTTGTATCTTTCTGTTTGCCAAATTCATTTACTAGTTCAAACAGTTTTTTGGTGGAGTCTTTAGGGTTTTCTATGTATAATATCATGTCATTTGCAAACAGTTACAGTTTTATATCTTCCTTTCCAATTTGGATTCCTTTTATTCCTCCTGATTTCTCTGGCTCCTACTCCCAATATTATGTTGAATAGAAATGGTGAGTGAGCCTCCTTGTCTCGTTCCTGATGTTAAAGGAAATGCTTTCAGTTTTTCACTGTTTAGGGTTATGTTAATTGTGGACTTGTTATATATAACCTTTATTATTTTGATGTACATTCCCCCTGTATCCACTTGTTGTGTTGTGCATTTTCATCATGAATGAATATTGAATTTTGTCAAATGCTTTTTCTCCATCTATTGAGATGATCGTGTAATTTTTATCTTCTTTTTATTAATGTGGTATCACATTAATTTGCAGATAATGAACCATCCTTACATCCCTGGAACTAATCTCTCACTTGATCATGGTATATGATTCTTTTAACGTATTGTTGAATTCAACTTGCTGTTATTTCTTTTAAATATTTAATTTAAAATACTTTTTATTGATACTGGAATATATTGTTTTACAGTGTTTTAGTTTTTGATGTACAGCAAAGTGAATCAGTTTGGGGAGGTTTTTTAAAATTATTATTACTGATCAAGTCCCCTTACTGGTAATTGGTCTATTGAGATCTCACTTTATATTTCTTTATTATTTGGTCTTGGTGAGTTGTAAGACTTATCTATTTTTTTCTTGGCTGACCAATTTGTTAGTGTATAATTGTTCATTCTGCTGCTGCTGCTGCTAAGTCGTTTCAGTCGTGTCCGACTCTGTGCGACCCCTCAGATGGCAGCCCATTGGGCTCCGCCATCCCTGGGATTCTCCAGGCAAGAACACTGGAGTGGGTTGCCATTTCCTTCTTCAATGCATGAAAGTGAAAGTGAAGTCGCTCAGTCGTGTCCGACTCAGCGACCCCATGGACTGCAGCCCACCAGGCTCCTCCGTCCATGGGAGCCTCCAGGCAAGAGTACTGGAGTGGGATGCCATTGCCTTCTCCATAATTGTTCATAGTAGTCCCTTAAGATCCCTTATCTCTTTGGTATCAAGTTGTAACATCTCTTTCATTTCTGATTTTATTTAAGTTCTCTCTCTCTTTTTCTCTTCTTAAGCCTTGCTAAAAGTTTGTCTATTGTGTTTATCTTTTTAAGAACTCAGCTGTTAGTTTCATTAGTCTTTTATATTGTCTTTTTAGTCTATCTTTATTTCCACTCTGATCTTTATTTCATTCATTCACCTAACTTCGGGCTTAGTTTGTTCTTCCTTTTCTATTTCTTTTAGGTAGAAATTTAGGTTGTTTTTATTGGTGTCGTTCTTGTTTCTTACTATATAAATACAGTGTTTATCACTATAAATTTCCCACTTGTATCTGCTTTTGCTATGTCCCGTAAGTTTTGGTTTACTATATTTCTATTTTAATTTGTTTGAAGACAATTTTTTATTTTTCTGTTGATTTATTCTTTGACACGTTGGTAGTTACGTTGCATGTTGTTTAATCTCCACATAATTGTGGGTTTTCCAGTTTTATTCTTGTAATTGATTTCTTGTTTTATACCATTGTGGTTGGAAGATGCTTGATATGATTTTAATCTTCCTAAATTTGTTTTTGTTTTGTTAATCTTCCCGAATTTATTAAGACTTGTTTTATGACTTAACATATGATCCATCCTGGAGAATGTTCCATATTCACTTGAGAAGAATATGTACACTCCTACCCTGTGTTGGATGAAATATTCTATAACTGCTAAGTTCATTTGGTCTAACTTACGGTTCAAGTCCAATGTTTCCATAATGATTTTTTGTATGGATGATCTATCTATTGATGAAACTAGGGTACTGAAGTCCCCTATGTTTATATATGCTTATCTCTTTCTCCCTCTGGTCTATCAATACTTACTTTATATATTTGGGTATTCCTGTGTTTTTTAGGTGCAAAATATATACAAAAATGTTATATTCTTTTGTTAGATTGACTCCTTTAGCATTATATAATGACCTTCTTTGTCCCTTGTTACACTTCTGGCATAAAGTCCAGGGAGACACTTGTAGTTTGGAACAGGCTTGAGGGAGAAGGTGGAGAAAGTGTCTTCTGGCCTCCCTGGTCTTTCAGGTGCCCCTTGTGGTTTGTTGTTCAGTAACCAAGTCGTGTCTGTTTGTGACCCCATGGACTGCAGCACACCAGGCTTCCCTGTCCCCCATCATCTCCCAGAGTTTGCCCAAGTTCATGTCCATTGAATCAGTGATGCCATCCAACTATCACATCTTGTGTCACCCTCTTCTTCTGCCTTCACTCTTTCCCAGCTTCAGGGTCTTTTTCAGTGAGTCAGCTGTTCACATCAGGTGACCAAGGTATTGGAGCTTCAGCATCAGTCCTTCCAGAGAGTATTCAAGGTTGATTTCCTTTAAGATTGACTGATTTGATCTCCTTGCTTTCCAAGGGACTCTCAAGAGTCTTCTCCAGCACCACAGGTACCCCAGATGCATGCTAAAATAGAAGCCTGACTTTTAAAGTATGAAAATAGACCTATTTTGGAGAAAGTCTGGGAGATGGGCATATCTTGCTTGCTTCTTCTGTACTGAATTCTGTGATGTTAGCCATGGTACGTCCTTGCAAGTCTGTTAAGAACTGCTTCTTTGTTTGCTATAATCTTGTGGGTCTCAGGGATGCAGGCCCCATTGGCTTTCACAGCTAAGTGTCTTGAAAACCCATTGCTCACATGGAAGTCTTAAAAGCTGGAACACTACATGTGGGATCTAAGCCCTTTACTCTTAAGGAAGAAACTGGAAGCCAGGTGTTCCTTCCCATTGTATAGCCTGTGCTTGGCATGGCCTTTATGGCAAAAGTGAAGCTCAGCTTTCCTGTTAGTTTTGATGTGGGCTTTTCTCATTCACCCAATGTGTAGATGTTTCTCAGCTAGTTTTTTCAAAGGGAATTGTTCCTTGTACAGTGGTAGATTTCATCATTTGTACATGGAAGGAGATATGAAAGGAGCCTATATTGCCATCTTGGCCTGGCCAGTTGAATCATGATGTTTACTTTAGAGGGTTTTTAAATTTTTTTTTGAATTATAAAAGTATGATAACTCATTTACAGGAGACTTGGAAAATACAGAACAAGATTACATATAGTTATACTATATATTACAATTTTTTAAGTAGATAAATTAAGATTTTTAGTTGGAGTTTCAATATCAAACTCTCAAAAATTAATAGAATGAGTATACAGAGAAGAAGGATGTAGTAGACCTGAAAAGCTCTGTGAACCAATTCAACATAATGAAGATTTATACATTTTCACACATGAGAAGGATACAAGTTATATGCAAGTTCCCATAGATTGTAAACTAGGAGACACTGAAACATATCCAAAGACATAAAACAAGGTTCAAAAATTTCATGGTCTAAAGGTATTGAAATCATAGCATCAGTTCTGTTATCACTGTGGTATTATGTTAGGAATCAATATCAAGAGATATTTGAAAATAACCCATATATTTTCAAGTGCAATGTGACATTTACCAAGAGAGAGCTTCAACTTAGACATCAAAAGCCTCAATTAAAAAAAAAGCCTCAATAAAGTTAGACTGATGAAAACAGAGGGTAATTGCAGAGGAGAAAGCATTTAATGAGAAATTAATATAAAAATGAGAAATTAATGTTAAAGATACTTTAAAAAATCCCATGTATTTGGAAGTTTAATGTCAAATTTTAAATGATGGATGTATCTAAGAAGCCATAACAAGGAAAATTAGAAAATATTTGTAATTGAATCAAAATGAAAAGAGACTTTATCAGCATTTGTTGCATGTAGCTGAAGTGGCTCAATGCAATTAAATACAATGTGGAGTCTTGAATGAGGTATGAAAACAAATAATGGGCAGCATAAAATTTTGTGAGATTTGAACATCATCTGTACTTTAGTTAATAATACTGTTCAGTTCAGTTCAGTTCAGTCGCTCAGTCGTGTCTAACTCCTTGCGACCTCGTGAATCACAGCACGCCAGGCCTCCCTGTCCATTACCAACTCCTGGAATTCACTCAGACTCGTGTCCATCGAGTCAGTGATGCTATCCAGCCATCTCATCCTCGGTGGTCCCCTTTTCCTCCTGCCCCCAATCCCTCCCAGCATCAGAGGGATGAGTCAACTCTTTTCCA
>SJYT01037277.1:143723-156053 GCA_006410635.1 Cephalophus harveyi
ATTTCTCAAGAGGCAGGTCAGGTGGTCTGGTATCACTTGTTAATTTCCTGTGTTTTTTTAAATAACATAGTATTTCTTTATATTCTCAGAATTGGATTAGAAGTTTCAAGCCTTATTCAAATTTTCTTTTTAAATAACTAAGATAATACATTTTCTGGACTATTACCAGGAATACTAGATGCTAAAATATATGACCCTATATCAAAATTTGAGTGAATATAAATTAGAACTCTAGCATTCTGTTCATACTAAGCCAAACAAGTAGAATCAAAGTGTCATAAATTTAGCTAGGCAAAAATTCACAATTTTTCTAAAATATATATATTATACATACTATATATATGTTACAAAAGCTTTTCTACTACACTTGATAATGGCTTGAGAAACAACAAAAAAGAGAGAAATTGGAAAACATAAGCTAAATGAAATGGGAGCATTGACTATGAAATAGAAAACATGAATCAAACTAGATAAAAGTAAAAGATCATCATCATGTAGTTCAGTTGTTTTTAAACATGGCTGTTCATTAGAAATACATCTGGCACTTTGGAGAAGAGTAGCAATACCTGGGCATTTTATTTTTCAAAAAATTCCAAGATAATTCTGTTGTGCATCGGGATTTTAAAAAGTAAATACAAGTTTTTCTGTTAAATGGTAATTTTGAGGTGAGGTGAAGTCGCTCAGTCGTGTCCGACTCTTTGCAACCCCGTGGACTGTAAGCCACTACGCTTCTCTGTCCATGGGATTCTCCAGGCAAGAATACTGGAGTGGATTGCCATTTCCTTCTCCAAGGGATCTTCCCGACCCAGGGATCGAACCCAGGTCTCTTGCATTGGAGGCAGACGCTTTAACCTCTGAGCCACCAGGGAAGCCCAAGTGATATATAATTCTGTTCTTCTCTGTTGACCAATCATGATACAATGATATTAAGCAAATAACAATTGCATAATCATAATACTGAAAGATGTTTATCAGTTTTCATAGTCAATAGCCAGACAAAAAATAACTACAGTTGCAAGCCATAATGGAAACATAATGAACCTCACAATATGAAATAATTACATAGAGTTTTGGGCATAGAGTAATATGGTAAGTGGAAGTGCATATGTGCACATGTTCTCATCTGCCTATCCAGTCTATGTCTTTTGATTGGTGCATTTAATCCATTTATAGTTAAGGTAATTATCACTATGTATGATCCTATGAGTCTTTTCCAACACCACAGTTCAAAAGCATCACTTCTTCAGCGCTCAGCTTTCTTCACAGTTGGAAAAGACTCTTGGGAGTCCCTTGGACTGCAAGGAGATCCAACCAGTCCATTCTAAAAGAGATCAGTCCTAGGTGTTCTTTGGAAGGAATGATGCTAAAGCTGAAACTCCAGGACTCTGGCCACCTCGTGCAAAGAGTTGACTCATTGGAAAAGACTCTGATGCTGGGAGGGATTGGGGGCAGGAGGAGAAGGGGATGACAGAGGATGAGATGGCTGGATGACATCACTGACTCGATGGACGTAAGTTTGAGTGAACTCCGGGAGTTGGTGATGGACGGGGAGGCCTGGTGTGCTGCAGTCCATGGGGTTGCAAAGAGTCGGACACTACTGAGCAACTGAACTGAACTGAAGGGAGTAAAAGTAAACACAGCATGACAGAGGATGAGATGGCTGGATGACATCACTGACTCGATGGACGTAAGTTTGAGTGAACTCCGGGAGTTGGTGATGGACGGGGAGGCCTGGTGTGCTGCAGTCCATGGGGTTGCAAAGAGTCGGACACTACTGAGCAACTGAACTGAACTGAAGGGAGTAAAAGTAAACACAGCCAGTTATAGAACTGCTGTAACTTAAGTTACATAGTCATGTTAATGTATGTACTGAATCTTGATGTGACCAAAAGTATGTTTTAATTAGATAGGAGTGGTGAAATATAAGAGATGTGTGCATGTTATGGTAGGCAAGGCATGGATGATGTGGGTGATGGGGAAGAGAACTAAATTGTCCTGTTTCATAGTGAGAGGTCAGTAGATAAATTATTTAAAACTTTCTTTTTGGTCATAGGCCTCATATAGCTGATAAATATAGTGTGGGTAAGGGGAAGTAACAGTGATGAATCAGACATTAGCTGAAGGAACGCCTGGTTTTCTTATTCCTGTGTCTGTGTGTTATGTGTACCTTTGAAAGCTATTTGCAAAATTTTGTTTATATGTTCCTGAAGTTTTCAGAGTGACCTTAAAAAATGTCCAGACTTCTGTTTTATAGGAGAGGTGTAAGGGGCGGTATGATTATAGTGATGGTGGTTTTCAGCATGCTTGACAGCTGAGGTTGTTTTGGTGTTGATTCTTTTTTTTTTTAATTTATTATTTTTTTAAGTTTTTGGCTCCATGGCATGTAGGATTTTAGATTCCTGACCAGGGATTGAACCCTGCCCCCTGCATTGGAAGTAGAGTCTTAACCAGTGGACTGCCAGGCAAGTCCCCTGGTGTTGATTCTTGATTCATGTTTTTCTTCATGTATTATTTAATCATCGTATATGGAAAAAAAAACAAAAACAAAACAGAGAAGGCAATGGCAACCCACTCCAGTACTCTTGCCTGGAAAATCCCGTGGATGGAGGAGCCTGGAGGGCTGCAGTCCATGGGATCGCTAAGAGTCGGACACGACTGAGCAACTTCACTTTCACTTTTCACTTTCATGCATTGGAGAAGGAAATGGCAACCCACTCCAGTGTTCTTGCCTGGAGAACCCCAGGGATGGCGGAGCCTGGTGGGCTGCCGTCTCTGGGGTCGCACAGAGTCGGACACGACTGAAGCGACATAGGATCATGATCCTATGATCCTGTTGGGCTTCTCTGGTGGCTCTGACGGTAAAGGATCCACCTGTAATGTGGGATACCCAGGTTCGATCCCTGGATTGGGAAGATCCCCTGGAGGAGAGCATGGCAACCTCTCGAGTATTCTTGTCTGGAGAATCCTCATGGACAAAGGAGCCTGGTGGGCTACACATGGGTTCACAAAGTATCTGACACGACTGAACAACTAAGCATAGCACAGCACATGATCCTATTACCGTTTTCTTTTTTCAATTAATTTTTTTACTGAAGGATAGTTGCTTTGAAGAATTTTGTTGTTTTCTGTCAACCCTCAACATGAATCAGCCATAGGTATAAATATATCCCCTCCCTTTTGAACCTCCCTCCCATCTCCCTCCCCATCCCACCCCTCTAGGTTGATACAGAGTCCCTGTTTGAGTTTCCTGAGCCATACAGCAAGTTCCCGTTGGCTACCTGTTTTACATATGGCCTATTACCATTTTCTTAATTGTTTGGGGTTTATTTCTTATAAATCTTTTCTTTTGTGTTTCCTGCCTAGAGAAGTTCCTTTAGTATTTGTTGTAAAGTTGTTTTGGTGATGCTGAATTCTCTTAATTTTGCTTCTCTGGAAAACTTTGGATTTGTCAATCAAATCTGAATGAGAGTCTTGCTGGATAGATTATTCTTGGTTGTAGGTTCTTCCCTCTCATCGCTTTTAATGTATCATGCCATTCCCTTCTGGCCTGGAGAGTTTCTGTTGAGAAATCAGCTGATAACCTGATGGGAGTTCCCTTGAGTATTATTTGTCATTTTTCCCTTACTGCTTTTAATATTTTATCTTTGTCTTTAATTTTTATCAGTTTAATTATTGTGTGTCTCGGTGTGTTTCTCCTTGAGTTTATTTTGCCTGGGACTCTGCATTTCCTGGACTTGGTTGACGATTTCCTTTCCCATATTGAGGAAGTTTTCAGCTGTTATCTCCAGATATTTTCTTGGGTCCCTTCTCTCTCTTTTTCTGGGACTGGTATAATGCAAATGTCGGTGCATTAACTTAGACTGTCTTCATTTTTTTTTTCATTCTTATTTTTATATTCTGTTTTGTATCAATGATTTCCACCATTCTGTCTTCCAGGTCACTTACCTGTTCTTCTGCCTCGGTTATTGATTCCTTCTAGTGCATTGTTCATCTCCGCTTATTTGTCCTTAGTTCTTCTAGACCTTTGGTAAACATTTCTTACATCTTCTTCATTGTTTTCCTGAGATCCTGGATCATCATCACTATCATTAGAAAATGCAAGATTATATTAAAAATTTTTTTTTACTGGTTTTGAGTACATATGTGATTTTTCAGATAGACTCTTGGTAGTTATTCACCCCTATTGATCATGGCAGTTTATTCTTGAATTTGGAATTAATATCAGTATTGATGCATAGAAATAATTTAATATTAGTTCAAATTGCCAATATGTATGATTAACATTGTCAGCTAAGATCTTAAAAAAGACCAGCGCCACTGATAGTTGTGAAGCAATAAATGATTTTATAGTAAAATGGAAGTTATTGAAAAGCAAAGAAACTCAGTTATTACTATAGAAATACTTGTAATTATTATGCTGAGCACTTAAATTCCTTTTATAAAATGCTTGATATTGACTTACCTGGTGGTCCAGTTGCTAAGACTCTGGACTCCCAGCACTCAGGGCCTCGGTTCTATCTCTGGTCAGGAAACTAGATCTCACATACCACAAGTGAGTTCTCAATCTGCAACTAAAGATCCCATGTGTGGCAACTAAGACCCAGCACAGCCAAATACATGATTTTTTTTTTTTAATGCTTGATATTCATAGTACTACAGGAAAGTTGAATAAACAGAATCCAAAATTATGTTTCAGGTGAACCCTCTATACTTTTATTGAAATAGTAATATACTTAGTGTTCTGGGATTTATATAACATTTATACAAAATTATAAAACCTCATTGCAAAAAATTGAATCTAAAAATTTTAAAGATTCTGCATAGTATATCTCTGTCACTTGTTAGTAATAATCTCTGCTCACTTGTTAGATATTACCAATGAGATAAATACAGTGGTATTGCACTTATCAATTATTCAGAAGTGTGTAAATTCATCTACTTAGAAAGTTGTCAAAATATTCTCAGAATAGTCGCAATTCTTAAATGAAATATAGATACATAGATCTTAGAACATGTACCATGATTAGCCAGGATAGCAGGCAGAAGATAGAATTTCTTTTTTTTCTGACAATAGCTCTCCAAGTCAATTTTAACTGGCTCTAAGATATAGTTTGGAGGGAGAAAGAAGAAAAACTAAGAGAAGAGCAGAAGCTGGCATAAATGTAACAATTAGAAGTAACTATAAATGGGAGAAGGCAGTGGCACCCCAGTACTCTTGCCTGGAAAATCCCATGGACAGAGGAGCCTGGAAGGCTGCAGTCCATGGGGTCGCAAAGACTTTGACTGGACTGGGCAACTTCATTTTCAAATGTAACAATTAGAAATAACTATAAATAATGGAAAGCTATTGCCTGAAAGCAGCAGTAAATGACAGAGAACAGAAACAGAAGTGAGGGAGAAGAGAAGAAAGAACACTGAGGCAACTGATCTTTTCAGTTTAATAGCCTAAAAAGTACCCTAGTATTTGAGTGTGTCTGGAGTAAGGGCAAAGGTAAATCCATTTCTGAAGGCCATAAAACATCAGTGTATTATGGCCTACTACAGTAAGGATCACAACAGTGAGCTGCTTTGAGTTTTAAGAAAAAGTTGAATTATGTTTAATATATTTGGTTTACTACATTTCTTCATGAAAGTTAGGTGTTGAACTCTAAATTAAATGGAATCCTGCTTATCTGAGATACCACATTTCTTAGTGTGAGTGGGTAACACACAGAAGTTTAAAAGAAACTTAAACTGCACATGACCTTATATATGTGAACTTTATAGTTATTTCATTAAATAATTATGGTTATAACAATGTGAATACAAAATTTGCTTGAAAAAATTGGCACTTCTGCCACTTATAAATCAAGTTTGCCTAGAATAAAGTGGTATAAAGGCAGCAGAAGTGAAATATGCATTTTGTAATGGACACTGTGGTTATGACAGTTTTAGCTATAAGCACAGTATTTTTAGAAAGAATGGAAACTATCAGTTTAAAAGTGACTGATTTAGAAATATGCATCTTATGGATACCTGTAAGAAAAGGAGAATGTATTTGAACAGGGGACTATTATACATATTATATACTTTTTGAAATTAAAATGTCCTCCTTTTATTTTTTTGACTTGAGAGCTTTTCAGTATATACAGTCTCAATTCTTGAGATCCCTGAGTTGGGTCATAGGACACAAATGAAGGACATGGAGAAACAGAAATGAAAAGTTTATTTACTAAGGATTATATTTATTAAACATTATTAATTATTTAAAGGCTTTAAAATTTTCCTAGTAAAGATTTATTGTGATGATTATATATACAGCAGAGTAGCTAATATACATTTATTTCCTATTACAAATTCTGAAGGACATTATTTTTTGTGTGTATATATGTTAGATTGACAAATGATTGTGCACCTTTTTATACTTTTGCAAAAAAATTTTATATGTAAGTTTTCAGTCTTTAATAGGAATTTATATTGTCATCAATATTAAGAAAAATTCTATAAGGAACATACAGTTTTCATGGAATTCCTTATATAATTTAAACATAATGCTAATGATTATAGATAATTATCCCAAAATGAAGGGTTTTAATGTAGTTTTAACTATGTAGTTTNACTAAGGATTATATTTATTAAACATTATTAATTATTTAAAGGCTTTAAAATTTTCCTAGTAAAGATTTATTGTGATGATTATATATACAGCAGAGTAGCTAATATACATTTATTTCCTATTACAAATTCTGAAGGACATTATTTTTTGTGTGTATATATGTTAGATTGACAAATGATTGTGCACCTTTTTATACTTTTGCAAAAAAATTTTATATGTAAGTTTTCAGTCTTTAATAGGAATTTATATTGTCATCAATATTAAGAAAAATTCTATAAGGAACATACAGTTTTCATGGAATTCCTTATATAATTTAAACATAATGCTAATGATTATAGATAATTATCCCAAAATGAAGGGTTTTAATGTAGTTTTAACTATGTAGTTTTAACATAGTTAACAACCCTCATGAGTTGTTATAAAAGAATTTCTGTACTGTACTAGAACCAAGTTTAACTTAGATGACTTCTATGTCTATGATTTTCTAAGTAATTCATTTATTTAACAGATACGTAATCAGCACCTACTATGTACCAATTTTCCTATAGGAATCAGAATTAACCAGATTACAAGCCAAAATTTCTGGACATGAAAGGGCAGAAGACATCAAATTTCTACCAGCCCCATTTACATCTCCAGTAGAAATCACGCCTGATATTCACGATTCAAAATTAGCTAAGCATTCTCACACAGCTTTTTTCAAGTGTAGAAAACTACGTCGCTCTATTAGTGCCAGCGATCTTAGTTTCAGAACTCATAGTGATGAAGATCTTTCTGAAGAATTACTACAGGACTTAAAAAAAATGCAATTGGAACAACCTTCAACGTTAGAAGAAAGCCAGAGAGATCTAACTTATGCCCAGTCAGACTCATTTAAACCTCTCACATATGATGATAATTCTGAGAATAATGACTTCAGTACTCTGAGTGGAATGCTAAGATACATAAACAAAGAAGTGCGACTATTAAAAAAATCTTCTATGCAAACAGGTGCTGGTTCAACGCAGGTATGTATTTCATACGTTAGAAGTTAACAATGATTTGTCTCCAATGAGGATCATTTTCTTTTTTTAAGAAAAAAATGCATACATTTAAATAAAATACTCATGTTATTAGGTGATGTGCACAATTACTCAAAGTATGAAAAAACTCCTTGTAAGTTCAAAATGCTTTTACTTAAACAAGTAGAGTTGAAAATTTAGCTTTGAAAATTAATTTTTGTTAAAATAGGCTAATATTTGATTAACTATAATCTCTACACTTGATTACAGACTAACTCTACCTCATATCAGGAAAGATTTTGAACTCCAGAGTACTGGAGAATGTTTTTTGGAGTGCTAAAATTAGTTGTGTTCCTAGACCCCTGGAAACCATTCTAGTAAAGATTATTCAGGTAGCTTTTTGTTTTGGTCATAGGCTTCCATAGTGACTCAGAATATCACGTTCACATGATTTTTCTACTTCCATTATTTCTTAAACATACCGTACTGAAGAGGCAACTTTATCGCTGCTACACATACATTACAGACAACTTGACATTGTTTGTAAGCAGTTAATCTATAGTTTGCACACAGAAATAAAGATTTCTTTCAGGTAATTTCACCTTTTTTGAAATGTCCATTTTCCTCATTTCAAACATATCAAAGTAGGTTTGGTGGCCTAAAATGTTTAAAAAGTGGTTTTTGAATGGATTCAAGACAGACTCAGTTCAGTTCAGTTCAGTCACTCAGTCGTGTCTGACTCTTTGCAACCCCGTGGACTGCAGCACGCCAGGCCTCCCTGTCCATCACCAACTCCTGGAGTCCATCCATAACCATCTCCATTGAGTTGGTGATGCTATCCAACCATCTCATCCTCTGTCGTGCCCTTCTCTTCCTGCCCTCAATCTTTCCCAGCATCAGGGTCTTTTCAAATGAGTCAGCTCTTCACATCAGGTGGCCAAAGTATTGGAGTTTCAGCTTCAACATCAGTCCTTCCAATGAATATTCAGGACTGATTTCCTTTAGGATGGACTGATTGGATCTCCTTGCAGTCCAAGGGACTCTCAAGAGTCTTCTCCAACACCACAGTTCAAAAGCATCAATTCTTCAGCACTCAGCTTTCTTTATATTCCAACTCTCACATCCATACATGACCACTGGAAAAACCATAGCCTTGACTAGATGGCCATTTGTTGGCAAAGTAATGTCTCCGCTTTTTAATATGCTATCTAGGTTGGTCATAACTTTCCTTCCAAGGAGTAAGCATCTTTTAATTTCATGGCTGCAATCACCATCTGCAGTGATTTTGGAGCCCCAAAAAATAAAGTCTGNACAAATACCTGTGTAATAAAATTTTAACGGTGTGTAAGGTCAAAACTTCTCAATTCCTTAGAACCCCAATTTCCTTGTGAAATTTAGTGTGATTATTATAAAATTTCAATCATCCTAAGTAGGCATAATAATTAACTTAAAAATGTTTGTTGAGAAATCAGTTTTGGTGAACACTAACTGATAACAGGCAACAAAGGTGCCAATCAAAATTATTAATGATTATATTGTTCTTAACATTATCTGTGGGGGGTTCCCATGGGGCGCTAGTGGCAAAGAATCTTCCTGCCATGCAGGGGTTCGATCTCTAGGTCAGGAAGATCCCCTGGAGTAGGAAATGGCAACTCACTCCAGTATGCTCTCCTGGAAAATCCCACGGGCAAAGGAGCCTGGAGAGCTACAAGCCATAGGGCCGCAAAGAGTCAGACACGACTGAATGAGCAGAAACCAACAACATTTATAATAGAGGTGATTTGACATAATAGTACACTTTTCTGGAAAGATGGTAAATAATGTGCTTACTCAATTTCATAGTTACACGTTAAACCTCTCTTAGCTCCAGAGAAACTAAAAACCCTGACATACGCCTTCTGATTTTACCGCAGTCATTCTCTCAACCATCTTTACAGACAGGAAAAGGGTAGGTTTTAACGATGAAGAAACGATGCAGGCTGCAAATATGGTCAATTCATATTCTCAAGTATGCATGGCTCTGCTTCATTTGTAGCAGAGACAACACTAAAGGGTCTATTGGTGAGATTATTGAATATGCTTTTGGAAAACACTGTTCTCCCTACAGAAAAGTGAAGACAAGCCCGACTGGGTCCAAGCTTATGGGTCCAAGCTGCCTGGGTCTAAACATAGCTCCCTGCTTTCCAGCTCTGGGATCTCATACATGTCGCTGAGTTTTTCTGTGCCTCTGAGCCCTTGTCTGTGAAAACAGGAAAAGTTATTCTCAAAACTTGTTTGGATGATTATAAGTTAAAATACATAAAGCAGATGGTTCTGAAATTTAGTTACCTTGAATCTAGAAGAGCACAATGGAAAAGAGGGAAAAAGACATTTCTGCGCACATACGCACATATTTCTGCGCACATACACACATATTTCGTTCTGCATGATCACTGTACTATGAGAACAAGCAGATGGGGGAGGTGGGGAATTCCTTGTAAAAGAACATTAAGTAATAGTTTGGGCAACTTTGTCAGGAAATACCTGAATGCTTAACTTTTCTGAGACCAACCCTCTCTCCCTTCACTCTTTTTTTTTTTAATTAATTTTTTTATTGAAAGATAATTGCTTTACAGAATTTTGTTTTCTGTCAAGACTCAACATGAATCAGCCATGTGTATGTGTGAAAGTCATTCAGTCATGTCTGACTCTTTACGACCCCATGGACTATACAGTCTGTGGAATTCTCCAGGGCAGAATACTTGAGTGGGTAGCCTTTCCGTCCTCCAGGGGATCTTCCCGACCCAGGAATCAAACCAGTATCTCCTGCATTGCAGGCAGATTATTTACCAACTGAGCTATCAGCCACAGGTATACATATATCCCCTCCTTTTTGAACCTCACTCCCCATCCCACCCCTCTAGGTTGATACAGAGCCTGGCTTTGAGTTTCCTGAGCCATACAGCAAATTCCTGTTGGCTATCTATTTTACATATGGTAATATGAGTTTGCATGTTACTCTTTCCATACATCTCCCTTCAATCTTAAATTATCATTAGTCTTTATTAGAATCCCTCGGTCACGGTCCATTTTTATTAAAACTAAGCCACTTTTCCTCACCCTCAGATACAACTTAGTGACTAAACCACCACCAGTCTGATGGATTTAAAGTGAAATTTAATCTCAATTATGTTTTTATCTTTTTATTTTTGAAAGCTGTTTCAGCCTTGTGTATGTGTAACAGGGATAATTATATGCTCTTGTTTAATGGGAAATAAATAGCCTTTCAGCTTCATTATTACCAGTTGGCCTCTACCCAAACGGTTATTCTAACACTAAACCTGTGGGGAAATACTGTTTGTAACAACTGAATTACGAATGTGTTATACATACAAAGACTGTTTACATTCATAAATTGGAGACTTCCTGCAGTAAGTTAGTTGGCCTCAGTCTAAATTTTACTGAAAATCATGAACCATTTTATGCTATTTGTAAATAAACACTGTTGAAGAGGTTTGCTGCTGCTGCTAAGTTGCTTCAGTCATGTCAGACTCTGTGTGACCCCATAGATGGCAGCCCACTAGGCTCTTCTGTCCCTGGGATTCTTCCGGCAATAATACTGGAGTGGGTTGCCATTTCCTTCTCCAATGCATGAAGGTGAAAAGTAAAAGTGAAGTCGCTCAGTCGTGTCCGACTCTTTGCAACCCCTTGGACTGTAGCCTACCAGGCTCCTCCGTCCATGGGATTTTCCAGGCAAGAGTACTGGAGTGGGTTGCCATATCCACTCCCAAAGTTGATTAATAATATGCTAGAGGTAGACGTTTTCAGGGTGAATTTTTAAAGCTTGATTATCAGGTATACATAAAAGGGTGTGTCATAAATGTGCACATCTCTGAGCTGCCACAAACTGAACACACCTCTGTAACCAATGCCATGATCAAGAAAAAATCACCAACCCGAAGCCCTTCCGTGGAAACACTTTACTGTTACCACCGCTCACGGGTAAACACTGTTCTGACTTCGGACAGTGGAGATTAATTTGCTTGTTTTTTTAACTTTATATCAGTATAATCAATGCAGTGTATACATTTGTGTCTGACATCTGTTACTCAGCATTATACATGTGAGAGTCATCCATGCTGTTGCATGATAGTTTTTCATTCTCATTGCTATATGGTAGGCATTCCATTATTTTCCTCAATCAAAGGCAAAGAGATATTTTGGTTAATAAGTCCTAAGATTTAATAATAAATTAGTCCTAAAAATTAATAAATAATTATATATATAGCAATTTGAATTTGATACACATCAAAAATTTTTGCTGCTGTCAACTAATCATACTAATAAATTTCTTCTGCAATGGCAAAATGCATATACTTCTGTTGTATTTCTTTGAGAGAAGAAATGGAAGTATAGAATCTAATTGCCAAATATTCTGGCCTTAGTGACATTGATGGTTTTATGGTTATAATAGCTTCTTAATTTAGTCCTTCATTTACTTATTTTAAAAATGTGTGCCATGTCCTAGATGAGGACAGCTACTGTTGTTTAAAAAAAAGATGGATGAGGTTCCTGTATCAACTGGGAATGCTTCTGAGGACGTTCCCCTGGAGAAGGGATCGGGTACCCACTCCAGTTTTCTTGAGCTTCCCTGGTGGCTCAGATGGTAAAGAATTTGCCTGCAATGCAGGAGACCTGGGTTCAATCCCTGGGTTGGGAAGATCCCCTGGAGGAGGGCATGGCAACCCACTCCAG